>APFE030209719.1:0-29680 GCA_000404065.3 Pinus taeda
ATAAATGAAAAGCGGAGAAATTTGTGATTTGCAAATATTAAAACAAACCACTTACATTGCTGGTTGACACTACGACTAAAACATTAAGTAATTGTAATATGCTTTTCCACACTGTAATTTAATATTTTAAAATAACCCCCGTTATCTAATGTATTTCTATCTTCAACTTGTAAACTCATTAATTATTTCTAAAATAGTTGTTCACTTATACCATATATAAAACCACCTTAATTAATAATGATAGCTCCTCAAATGAAGGTCAGATCAACAATAGTTAATTTCAAATAAGAAAAAACATTATTTACTTAAACCATGAGTGTTGAAAAAGAATTATTTAAATAGATTATATAAACATTAACCATTCCGCAATATCAACATTATTTACTTGGATTATGTCAACATTTACCATTGCGTATATTTCGAATTGAAAGACATTTTATTTATTTATTTTATAGGTAAACATAGAAATAGAAATCCGGAAGGTAACCATAACCAGATGGAAATAAGGTAGGCCCCGTAATTGTATAGTGCGATTAGAAAGTCAAATTATAATATTAAACCAATACATTAGAAAGTCAAATTATAATATTCTTAAACCAATACTTATTGTATTCTTATGTGATGTTTAATAAAATACAGTTAATTTTGTTATCTATAAATAATTTTGTAACTATGTTTATTTAAACATTAATAATAATAATAATAATAATATAATTGAAATGACAAAATATAAAGAGAACCCTTCTTGGGTTTTGCTACATTCAAAGTCGCACCCATGCGTGATCCCACAACAAATTAAATTGTGAATAAGAATTTCAATCAAGGGAATGATCATGGATGATTTTATTATTAACAGTCCAGGAAACTATAACTTTAGGAATTGGATAAAACAGTATACAATGTCAATTATATCCTTTTAATGATCTCTTTTTCACAATCATCAACAAATTATCCTCAAAAAGTCCAGAAAATGATTTACCTATTGAAACCCCACAACTGAGAATACAAACTTTGTTAAGAGGAGCCTCTGGATTAATTTGGGTAACACAACCAGCATGCACAACTGTATACTGGCTGAAAGTGGATGTGCCAAGGAAGTTGTAAATGGGTTTCCCATTGATTGAAAACCTCGACTTCCCATCATTTATCATAACCCCCCTGTCAGTATTAATTCTTACAAGATCACACATGTTGCTTTCGTCTGACTTGTAGTGTCTGCATTCTCCACATTCTCCAGTAAATAAGGGAAGCACACTGTCACCCTCCTTGAGGTCAGTCACCCCTTCTCCAACACTCTCAACAACTCTGTGTCAAGCAACAGATCTATAGTTAGTGACCAATGAATCACAAGAAAATTACTGTCCCTTTTCCCTTTTGAAATTCTACATGATGCCTACTAGTATGACTAATTAATTTCTTTGAAATCCTACATGCCTGCTAGTGTGACTATTTAATTTCTTTGAAATCCTGAATGCCTGCTAGTATGACTAATTAACTTTTTTGAAATCCCACACACCTACTAATATGACTAACTAATTTTTTTGAATACATAGAACTCATGGGCAAGAGCAGAGTGCATACTCAGCTGCTTCATGTCCCGAAATGCGGGGAAAGAGAGAAGTTTGGCCCTGCAACCAAAGCAGTATCAGTATCAGTCATTCCATTTCACTGTTAAAAGCAATATTTGTATGTGTTACACAGTACAGTGCAGTTGGAGATGTGTAATTAATATCCTTCCTTCAAATTTTCTTGATGTTTAATGATAATTATTCTTAACATATGTTTGCTTCCCAGAAACTTGATGTTTAATGATAATTATTCATAGCATACCTTTGCTTCCTAGACTTCCATTGCCTGTGGAGGAGCCACTTCCGCTTCTTCAATCTTCAGAGGCTCCCCTACACCTGTAACAAAAGTTCAAATCAAAATATATCAGATTTCAAGAAGCATAAATTGCACACATACAGTTTGCATAAATCTAGCTTAACCCTGAAAATCAATTTTGCCATGAAATGATACATGAAATAAAAAGAATGTGGCCATGACTCCTTGCACTGAACTGAACTGAACTGAAGTAGTTACCTTTGCATTTGATAACCTGGCCTGCAGTACAACTTGCCATTTTCCTTTCTGCCCAAACAAACAAACTTACTTTTGCCTTTCGCGTTGGTGTTGCAGGAGGCAGATATGGATCCTTAATTTATATTCTACTTCCTTTGAAATTGCCTTGAGTGAATGATGTTGAATTGCTTGTTGATGTAGAATCATTTTTGATATCTTGACACAGGGTTTGATATCTTGAAAATATTGTCCACAGAGTTTGGGATTGCCTATAAATGCCTCTCTGAATTTACCCAAGCTATTGGGGACTATTCCAGACAGTTGATTGTTTGATAGATTTAGGAAACTAAACGTAAAGTTGGTTAAACATAGGTATTTCACCAGAAATATCATTTCCTTTCAAGTTAAGCTCTGTAAGCTGTTTCAGAGACCCAATACTCGACGAAATGTTACCAGAAAGTAAATTTACTTGCAAACCCAATACATCAAGATTATGTAACCCATAAAGCGCATCTGGTATACTTCCTGAAAATTTATTATTGCTAGCATTGAAAACAGATAAAAGCCCAACCTTGGCAATCTCAGATGGAAGCTTACCTGAAAATCTATTACAATCAATTTGTAGGTTAGATAAATTTCTAGCATTGCCAATATCTTTAGAAATGCTTCCTTCAAAGCTGTTAGAACTGAGATGTAGCAGTGAAACTCTTGGCAATCCCCATTCCAAAATAAAAAATATCAGTTTTTTAACTCAATCATTTCTATTCCAAAATATTTTAGAAATCAAATTAAACCCTGCAAATAAAAATGCAAACTAATTAGCCTACCTAGAAGTATGTTCTCTTTTGCATTGCATTTATGCTAAAAGGAAATGAAATGCAAAAAAACAGGGTGATATTGCATTGCCAATTTGGATTACTCCTTTGGCTCATTAATGGAAGGAGATTAATCTGCAAAGGATCATGCAAAATTTGGTAATTGGATGTGCACGTGTATCCTCAGGATTTTCTATTTTTAAATTTCAGTATTGATTATGCAAGAAAGCAGGATTGGGTTTTGTAATTTGTCAATTACTTTCTTTGGTTGGAGTTTTGATTATAGTTTAAAATTTGGTATTGCCCTAGTGGGTAACTGAACCTTTTCATGGGACAAACTTTTCGGGGTCTTTCCAACTAAGAATTCAAATGAAAATGGTCCATATATTTCTTCTAAGCCTGGTTTGGAAACCTCTTTATTTGCAACATGAATTAATACCTTTTTCCTAGCACCATTTGGATTAACACTTACTCTTTGGCTTGCTTCAGATGTATTTCGGAAGGCTTCAACTGTATCTTCAACTAAATGTACTGAATCTTCATTTATGCTTATATCTTCGTGTTTAGATTTTTAATTGCTTTCCCCTTTCTTTGCCATCTTTAATGACAACCATGTTTCCAATTGTTCTAACATGTTTGTGAAATCTTGGTTGTAATCTTCAAATTTTTGACTTGGAATCTTTTTATCTTTAAACTTCCATTCTGACCCTCAAATTCTTCTCCTTGATATCACCCACAGCTGGACAGAGTTATGCTCTAATACCACTATAATATACCCAACAAAAGTTATATACAAATTTTTCAAAAAAATTTACAAAACGTGCACTTGAACAACACAAGCTAACCAGACATAATGTAAATTGCATACAAGCTATCACCCACCATTGAATCTTCGTTACATAAAATCCATAGTTTATTCTGTATCACAAGTTTAGAGAAACAGAGTCATCCTAAATTTCATCACCAATGACCATACAATGTGGCAACGGTACCCTTTATTCTGTATTCCCATTTAGACTAAATAACAAAGTCACCCTACAAAGTTTCAGCATTGACAACCTTCTCCACACCTCTCGTGGACGATGTACCAACAATATCCCTTCATTATTTTGTATCCATATTTAAAGAAAAATAGAGTCACCTTACAAAGTTTCAACATTGACCATTCTCCATACAACTGTTAGATGATATGACAACAACATCCCTTCTACTTGTTTGTATCATATGACCATTCTCCATACAACTGTTAGATGATATGACGGAAATATCCCTTGCACTTTTTTGTATCATATCTTGTCTATGTTGTTACTTATATGGCCCAATCGAAATGTTCTGATAGCTGATATTTTAGCTTGCCTTAATTGATACTTTTACTTGGAATGGGAATTATCTAGCGGGCATCCATGCCATTTCCTTATTGTTCCCTTTATATGGCTGAATTGAATTACATGTAACCATATATAAAGTTCCATGTTAAACCACCTATCTGCATAGGGCATGCTCAAGGCATGTTGTTGAAGGAAAGTTTTAGTCCTAACATACAATAAATTCAAATCAAATCAAATAAAAATGAATGTGACACATAGCATAAGTTGTTGAAGAGAAGTCATGTTGCACAAGGAATGTTGTTGAAGGAAAGTCATGTTGCACAAGTTATGTTGTTGAAGGAAGTTCTTAGCTCTGAAGTACAATAACTCCAAATAAAATGAAAATGAAAGTGACAACATTTTTTTGGTATGCCAGAGCAATTTGTCTTTTGATCTGTATGCCATCCATTTGCCTTCTGTATAATTAATCATTCAAATAAGCTGTAAACATGGATCCTCAGAATAAAAAGATTCACTTGTCCAAGAAATTCAGCTGGTAATGTCACAAGTGTTTGAGGTGATATTTGAAATACTATATGATTGGAAGTACAATCTTCATATAGTACCATTGTTCTAGTAGTAAATGGAAGCAATTATTAGGTAAGTTTGCAAAACATAGAAAAGATCAAGAAGACATTCTACAAGAAAGCATGACAATAAGTAGAGGGGTACCAATACCATATAAAACCTTTAATAGAGCACAAAGAACATGTCTTTGAAGGCATAAAAGTTGTGGTAAAGCAAGTGAAACATTTACCATTGATGAGTGAACTGAACAGTAGGAGCATGTCTGTTGCATTTCACTTTAACATATGGTTTAGACATAGAGATGTGTTTGGTTTGTTATAACTAAACATATATACAATGAAAGTATTCGTTGGCTTCTAAACATATGTACAATAAAATCATTTTATCACATATAGTTGTAATTGAGAATGAGCAACTAATCATATATGCATGATGGGCCATGGCATCGGCAACACCAATTAGTGTTTATTGTGGTGCCATATTGTGTGAGTTGTTCCTGCAATTGATGCCGCATTTGCCTGTGTGCATCTCTTTCATAAATGTGAATTGTTAGATTAAGTATTTTTCTTATTTTCTTTAACAACTCAATGGCTGGGTGCAAACGGTAAAGCGGCAATGATTGTTGCGGCAAGACCCTTGTCTGCATATCTTGTAAGGTAAGTTCCTGTTGCTGAATTTCTTCACAACACACATACAACATTCGTAAGTAGCCTGTATCCATACCTGTTTCCATCCAGAAAGGAAACATTGTAAGTGACAATGGATATGTTTGACAATTTTGTTTGAATATATAAAATAAAATAAATGATTCCAACAAGTATAAAATCATATGAAAGTAAATGTAATAGCAAGCAAATGTATGTGAAATTTTGTTATGTAGTGAGTGGTGTTTACCATGTGTGTAATTTTGGAAGACAGGTTGTATGATTGGCTAAAGTGTATTATCCTGAATAGATTTTGATGCAAGAAATGACTCTTCTTGTTTTCTACGCTTAAGATATTTTTTCTTGTGCATTTGTGCAATGCATGAGAATGGGAATGCTGGATTGATGTGTATGTCTGCCAATGACCGCACTCTTGAAATTGCAGTGAACGTTAGGCCTTGGCATTCTCTAGTGCTGAGTACACTGTTGCTTTGTCTAATGTCATTCCTTGTGACTTGTGTATCATTAAAGCCCATGCCATCTGAAGTGGTATTTGACGGTGTGTACCCCTTGTGATGGGAGAAATAGGTACATATGTTGAGTGTGAAATGTCCCATGGTGTTCCTTTGTATTGTGTAAAGTCGACAACCACAAAGGATGGTAATTCTGAGGGCTTTGTATCAATTGAATAAAATATTGAGATGACCTTCCCAAGTGCACCATTGACGAGGCCTACATGTACCCATAAGTTGCTGGTGAGCATAACTTTTTGTTCATTGCATAAGAGCACTTTTGCAAGCAGCTATTCATCTTCTATTGTCGTAGGAGTTTTCTGCCATTGTTGTTCTTTTGAACAAACTGCTACTGGGATGTTCAATTTTTTAAGCATTTTCTTATTATGCAAGATAGCTGAGTTGTTTGTTGCAAATAGGTGCATGGATTCTTCAAATGTGCATTTCTCTTCATTTGTAAGAGATGAACATGTTCTTGACATTAGGTGTTGCCAATCTTCAAGTGTAGTTATTCCATTCCTAAGATTTTCAAGTATTTGTCGGGCAACTTGGGATGGGCTAGTTCCTTGTTGACAGAAAACGGTTGAAAGTGTTATGAATATGTCAAAGCTGCGCCAAAGTGTAGTTCCACGTGATGTCCCAGCGTATAAAGGAATGTCTTTTATAGGTGGTAGTTGGCCTAAATATCCGACAAGGATAATTGAGCGATTACCAAATGGTGCATTTCGATGAAGAGGGAATGCCTCTCTTAGACGATCGTCAATGCGAGAAAGAATTTTGGGACCAATGAAACTCATTTCATCAATGAGAATGTATTCTACATGACGGAGTTGCTCTTGCAATTGTAGGAGTGGTTGGCCTTCAAGATGATGCATTGTTTGGATAGGGATACGAAGGGCAGAGTGAATTGTGAGGGCATTTATGTTGAAAGCTGCAATGCCGGTTGGTGCAAGTAACAACAAATGGTTTTTGTTTGCTGGTGAGTTTTCCACAAATGTTTGGTGCAGACATTAAATCAAATGGGATTTTCCTATGCCAGCTATCCCTTCTATGATGATTTTGCGTGGTGGTTTTGGCGAAGGGGCTTTGAAGTGTGAAAAAATAGTGGTAAAAGCTATGTTTTGGGTAGGGGATAATGTGTGATCATGGGGAAGGTTGGAAAAAGAATGATGTTGGTTTTGAATGGTTGAGTGGTTGAATTCAACGAAATTTATGGCAGTTTCTTGCAAGGGGGGAGGGATAGTATTTTGTGACCAATTGTGGTTGACATTGAAGTCGTGGTAGCCAATCATGTCGAGGTCATCAATTGCAATATTGTAACCTGGGTGCAGCTGAGAGAGGATTTTCTATTCATTCATCTGCATGGAATCAGGAGGGGTGTGCGAGGTAGTTTGATCTTCAGTAGGTGGGCTTTGTGGGTTCTCAATTTATCGATGGACATGCCATGGTGTATATGCACCCTTTTTTTGTTCCCAGTGGGCAATAATTTCTGCATCAGTTGAACCAATATCATCAAGGAGTGTTCGAAAGGGAAAATACAATAGCAATTCCCTCCAGCAGAAGGTGGCATAAGAAGGATTAGCAGAGGAAGGAATGACATTGTAACAAGGCAAGACATGTACAATCATTGGGGGGAATATGTGTTTCCATTGGTTGTTCCTCCACTGGGCAGAATATGATCACGAGCGAGCAGCTTCAAGGAGGGGAAGTGATTCTAATGAGGCAGGCATGTTCATATATGCAACGATAAAGTTTGGTGTTGAACCGGGATTTTTAGTGTCTTGTGAAACACGTCTGAAAATAGCCCTGTTGACATTCAAAGAATGAAATGCACGGTTGCAGAGAGAGAGAGGTAGCTTTTGTAACATATGGAATATTTCTTTTGCACCAATGTCTTTATCTGCAATCATTTCTGTAAGGATTTATCAGATGATAGCAACAATAGGTGCTTCTGGAAGGGCACTTTGTGATAGTCATGATAGCATTTGATGGTAGCTCTCAGATCTTGTTTCTGCTTTTGCTACATACTTCGAAATATATTTCAACACAGCATGGTGAGAAAGGACTGGTTGGAAATCAACATTCGCTCTCCAAATAGAGAGTAGATTGACATTGTGAATATTCAATCTTTCATCATTGCGAGCAGGGACGTAGGTTTTATGACCTTTATCGTCAATGAAATGTGAAGAAGTGGATTTCAACTCCCATGGTACTCCATATCGACAGCTAAGTACATTGTCTTTCTTACGAAGACAAGAAGATTCATGACACTTTGTATGACGTTGAACGTAGTTGATGAGCTCTATATAGTCTTCAGACTAATTGGACGTGAATATTGATGTTGTGTCAAGAAGACATGGGTTATGAATTGTTGATGGGTGAAGTGGAATATTTCGGTGTTCTGCTTGGCGTGGATTCCAGGCAGTTACGTAGCGGTCAAAATATTTCTGTGCATTAGCAACTTCTAGTGCATTGTCCCAATCAAGTGTGTCCATGTCTGGTGCATTTTGTAGCCAGAGGAAGCCATGAATGTGTGCGGATCCTCGATGTTGCCATTCGTATATGAAAATAATATGAAGGTTACATATGGTTAATACATATATATGCAATGTATAAAATTAATGTAGAGGGAAATGGATATTAAATAATACCTGCACCAGTAGGACTGCATGGAGTCCTTTTTGTAGAATTTCTTCAAGGAAAATTGTAAATCTGCAATGCATATATTGGGCTGTTAGATGTGGGTTTTTAATTATGTTTTGAATTTTCCATTGGAAGGGGTTGACTGAATTCGAAGGAACACTGTTGGGCATGATTGTGTGCAAGTCATTCCATTTAGTATCAGCTGCGCTGAGAGTGGTGAAGAAGAATGTTGGGCTTCCTATTTGCGTGATCATGTCAGTCATCTCAGATCGTCATTTGTTCCAAAAAGACCATGTTCCTCGTAGGGCTAAACTGAACCGCATTATTTGCTCTGGCAATCTTGATTCTGGAGAATCATGCAGACACTAGCGTAGATCTGAAACTGTTGTTGGTAAGTTGTTCTCAATGTACTTCTTCACTAAAACATTAGCTGTTGCTTGGCTCCGGTGGCGCAATAGAATGTTATAAAGATAGTAGCGGAATCTTGGGTGTTGGCCGAAGCGATTATCATGGTAGTGCAGCAAGTGTAAAGCATATTCATGCATCTCAACTTTTGTAAGTCTTGGTTGCATGATCATTGCACTGCCTGTAGGGAAGAGTGTGGGGAATGCCATGGCAAAGAGGCCGATGGTGTTGTATTCATTTATAGTAGTTAAAGATATTGTAGGCCAATCGATAGAGCTTGTTGAATTTGAATGGGGCAAGTGCAAATAGTTACAAATGTGCTCAAGCTCAGTGCATGAATTTGGGAGTACTGGAACGAAAGAAGAGGGTTGGATTTCTAATGGAGGTAGCATGACATCAGTATCATATGTAGAATCAGTAGTGGTTTGATGGGGTTCAAAAGAGTAGGTGGTTACATTATGGAGAAGGGAAGAAATGTATGTAGGGTGATCTGGTAGCGCAGAAAGTGCAGATGAATTGAATTGAACATCACGATATTAAGGGTCATTTTTTATTTTGTATTCAAGGGCTGCAAGGACACGTGATTTGAAAACGAAGAATTCATAAGCCTTTTCAGATGGATTTTTCCTTTTGACAATGAGGATGTCTAAGTCAGAGAGCATTTGGGGTAAGTATTTGGCAATAGTGGTGATGTCTTGAGGGAAGCTAATTGTATGGCCACTATATTTGTATTGACCACCACGGGAATGAGTGACTTGTAGAATGGGGTTGACACGTGCGATGAGAATTTCTTCAACCTATGTTAACTGGTGAAGGACATAGGGTTTTTCTCCAGGGTCCATGT
This sequence comes from Pinus taeda, assembly GCA_000404065.3. Taxonomy (NCBI): domain Eukaryota; kingdom Viridiplantae; phylum Streptophyta; class Pinopsida; order Pinales; family Pinaceae; genus Pinus; species Pinus taeda. The sequence continues at coordinate 9,820 of APFE030209719.1, forward strand.
TGTTTAGTTCAGAAAAACAATTGGTAGATTTAGATGACGCACAGCGAAAACAAGAGAGTCTACCGTGGAAAAGCTTTGTTTTCATTCTTGGGTATGCTTCCTTGCATATTGTGCAAACATGCAAGGTAGAAAGTCCATCAATCCTTTCTCGAAAGCGATGGTGTTCTTCATTAAGGGGAGAGTTATAATAGAATTGATGAATGTGAGATTGGTTGGTTTGTATAGTTGGGGGAGCATTTGAGGTGGGAAGGGATGTAGAGGAAGTAGTAGGGTTGTTGCGATTTTCATAAAGTAGTCGACGTCGTGCATTTATTCTATCCTTTTGTTGTGCATAAAGAAGACGACGCAGCTCATTTTTGGCTGCAATTTGATTGTTTGTTGGCATATATAAACAAGTACAAATAATTATTGTTAGTTTTGATAAACGAGTAGTGCATGTTTGGAGAATGTAGTACAAGTATTAGAATTAACTTTTTTTATTGAACATAGAATTAATATTTTTTATTTCAACATCGGTGAAGGTAGGTAGATTAGGTAGAAGGAAAAACATGCAATTAGGAGTGATATAAAATCATATGTTATTTCAGCGTCTATCATTGAAAGGAGAGAAGCAAGATAAAAAATATGTTGCTCCCTTCTTCAATTGTTTTTTTTGTTTGACATGTTTGAACGATAAAATGAATAGATTAGCAAGTAAGAGATCAATGTATAACATGTAGACAACGAACGAGAAACATATGTAGTAACTCTTTACAAATCTTGATATTTATATTATTAAAATGTAAATGGCAAACATACATATTTTGGAATGACTGGAAGAGAGTATTTGAAGTGAAAGCTACAGTTTGCATCATAATAACATGGGTGTGTAATTTACAACAATATGAGACAATGAGTTGTGCGGAAATGTTTGTTTATGTACAAATAGTCGTGCTTGAAGAGACCCTAAAAATCAGTTCACAGGTGGTGAACAATAGGTCGTTTTGAAGTGGACATTGCTTGAATGTTAGTGAGTGCTTCCTTGCATGCAGAGGCATATTGAATTTCTTCTGAATTGATTAGTATTGGTTGCAAGCGTTGAACACCGTTGAAGTAATCTGCTTTAATGGAAAGTGTTAGTTGGAAGCGTCGTCCTGAAATTTGGCCACAAATTTCCTACAAATCAGTTGGTTCGATAGAAAGAAGGAACAAGTCTTTTTTCGTAATGCCCATGAACTCGTTTCCTGCATCATTGAAAACTGTGACGTTTTGCAGATTACCGGTGTGGTCATGTAGTTCAATTTTAAGTTTGTACCAGTAGTCACATTCTAGGAAGTCACCATTACATTTTGTACAATGCCATCCCATGGAGGAAACATGGGCCATGCAATTCAGGTACCAATTCAAGTGCTAAACTGCATCTACTTGCTTTCAAGTTTCTGCAGATTTTTCTTGTTCCACATTTATGCTTGTTACAGACCAAAAGGTATCCTTCTAAAATTATTCTATGTAGGGCCACAGGGCATATCACAGAAAGAGTATAACTCCCAACAAAAGACAGATGCTTCCCTTCATATTTCAACCCAAATATGTGGCGGTTCATATGAGAATTGAGAAAGACTGGATGATCCATTGCAAGAAGCTTGAGATGAGGTCCAGAGCTAGAAATGGCAAGGACTTGAAAATTTGCAGTAGTAAGGAGGAAATAATGAAGAGGGTTTCTAAAATTCCTGGACTGGAGAAGCCCTTTGTTGTTTATCTGGCTGTTGCTAACGATCTTTTAGAGGACAGGGTGTTGTTAGAGGGATGGAGTGACTTCTTAGTCCCTTACAAAAAGAAGAAACTGGGTATGCTGGATATCTACTCAAAATATCCCTATCTCATTCAATCTACAATTGATTATGAAGTATGGTTGCAGGCTGATACATTTGTGGGGAATATCTTTTCTACACTTTCGAGTCTCATAGTGTTGCAGAGGACCATGAGAATGGATAGGGTGCAGGATTGTGAAGGTTCAACTTTGGCTTCGTATGCTTACAACATGGAAGGCCCAGTAGGAGGACCTAAAAGATGGGCAACCAACATGTCGGATTTGAGCCTTGCTGCTATTAGCTATGGATCTAATGAGGTCTCTTGCCAGTGAAATACTAGAATTAGATTGTTCAATTTTTTGCAGATTCAAGCTTAAATCTCAACAAGGTGATTTTCTGTAACATTATTTTGTAAGCTATATGCTACAAAGAAATTGCCTGGTCAATACCTCTTGCACAAGCTACAGTTTATGTGCATTTTGTATGATTCTTCCTCACGATCATGCTCTTCAAATATGATCTAATAGCTTTTTAACAGAGAATGGGAGATTAATGGTGCCTCAATACCAATTGGTGTTGTTCAAAACAAATTGTTATATACTATTGTTAAATTGGGTCTATATTTATTTCAGAATTAATGAAGTTTGTTCTTGAAGATGTTTATTCTAAGCGACTATTTTGGATATTTAGCAATTGCATATACAAAATTAGATGGTTTGACTCTAAAACTATAACGAACGAGGACCCTAGCCTGTCTTTCCAATGCATCTGGCTATTTCTGGTTGTAATAGAAAGGGATTGATTTTCCTCTCATCACAGAGTTGAGCAGATACTATAAGTGAATCTTTTTTTCTTGTAAAAGCGGCTGAACACAACTTCCTGGAGAAAAGTTTAAACAGTGCTGTCATTAACTGTGTTGTAGATCAGATCAGACTGTATTTTTTTATTATAAATGCCAGACAACTTCAAGGTTCTCAGCTTCAGAGTGGACAAGTCCTGAATTTTCCATCTACCAGTATTATTGGTGCTCCTGGTTCAAGGAAATTAAACCGTATGCCAATGCCAGCATATGGCTTGGGTGCAACTGAATCTAATGTATGAGAAGGAATTGGACAGATGTCAACTGTAGACTATAAGAGCTAGAATGCGCACATTCTCCAAGGAAATGATTATCCCATTTCCAGTACTATTTGTTTATCTTCCCCTTTAACAACATCTGATTTTGAAGGTGGAATGAACATTTCAGGAATTAAAGCAAGCACTATTTAGTATTGAGTAGTTAGGTATAGTCTATAGTTGGGCACCAAAATTTTTTAGGAGATGGAAATGCATCACAATGTGATGTTGAATTCTTGTCTATGAAAAGAATATGTATACATAGTTTTTAGAATAAACTTACTCGAGAACTATACCCTACTTTTATGTTGAACCATTTTAGTTTATATTTGTTTTAATCATAATACCTCTAGCGTAGCTTGTGTCAAACCATTATACTTGTTTCCAATGATCCATAACAAAATACAAATTACAGATCCTAAACAAAGATATTCAATTGGTACAAATGATGTGCAGGCATTGCAAAGTTCCATCTTCCAAATGGCTGTTTGATTATTTTTCCAAACAAAAGTATCTTATGCACTGCAGTGTCCACTTTCTTAAGAGCAAATAAATAATTCCAATTTGCAATCACAAAGGATGATCCAATTTTATGTTGCCTTCTCATGTCATGACTGGCTACTTCATCATCCCCAATAATTTCTAGCAGATGGAAATGCATCTCAATGTGCTCTGGAAATCTTGTCTGTGGAACGAATATGCATACAGTTTTTAGACCAGATTAAGAACCTACTACAGAACAATACCCTACTTTTACATTGAATCATTTTAGTTTACACACACATTAATCATAATAACTATGGTGTAGCTTGTGTCAAACTCTTATACTTGTTTCCATCTTCCAAATGCCTATTTCATTATTTAATTCCAAACAATAGTATCTTATGAACTGCAATGTCCATCTTCACAAAAGAACATACAACAAATCATAGCTATAGGTTATGATATCTTTACTGTGTGCATATGGATGCCTAAGTATTTTGAGTTGATAAATGAGTAGTGCATGTTTGGAGAATGTAGTACAAGTATTAGAATTAACTTTTTTTATTTGAACATAGAATTAATATTTTTTTATTTCAACATCGGTGAAGGTAGGTAGATTGGGTAGAAGGAAAAACATGCAATTAGGAGTGATATAAAATCATATGTTATTTCGACATCTATCATTGAAAGGAGAGAAGCAAGATAAAAAATATGTTGCTCCCTTCTTCTTCAATTGTTTCTTTTGTTTGACATGTTTGAACGATAAAATGAATAGATTAGCAAGCAAGAGATCAATGTATAACATGTAGACAACGAACGAGAAACATATGTAGTAACTCTTTACAAATCTTGATATCTATATTATTAAAATGTAAATGGAAAACATACATATTTTGGAATGACTAGAAGAGAGTATTTGAAGTGAAAGCTACAGTTTGCATCATAATAACATGGGTGTGTAATTTACAACAATATGAGACAATGAGTTGTGCGGAAATGTTTGTTTATGTACAAACAGTCGTGTTTGAAGAGACCCTAAAAAGCAGTTCATAGGCGGCGACCAATAGGTTGTTTTGAAGTGGACATTGCTTGAATGTCAATGAGTGCTTCCTTGCATGCAGAGGCATATTGAATTTCTTCTGAATTGATTAGTATTGGTTGCAAGCATTGAACACCGTTGAAGTAATCTGCTTTAATGGAAAGTGTTAGTTGGAAGCGTCGTCCTGAAATTCGGCCACAAATTTACTGCAGATCAGTTGGTTTGATAGAAAGAAGGAACAAGTATTTTTCCGTGACGCCCATGAGCTCGTTTCCTGCATCATTGAAAACTGTGATGTTCTGCAGATTCCCGGTGTGGTCATGTAGTTCAATTTTAAGTTTGTACCAGTAGTCACATTCTAGGAAGTCACCGTTACATTTTGTACAATGCCAAAGATTGTTAGAATGCTCTACAACCTTCTTCATGCATTGTTTTCCATTGAAATCTAATGGACATGCTAGAAAGTAGAAGTCGTCCATATGAAGAGCAATAATTGTTGCTCGAACTGAAACCCAGATTGCTTTATCGGAGAGTTGCATGCCAGCAATTTCATGAAACGCCTTTCGTGGTAGGGCACGTTTCGAAGCAACGCCATAGTTCCTACTCAAAGATGGAGAAGAGGAGCTATAACCTGTTTCACGGAACCATGCATGTAGTTGGTGAGTTTCTTCAACTTGTGGTTTTATTGTGAGAGTGCTTGTTGGTATCGTCCCTATTGTGGTGCCATTAAGTTCAGATACGCAACCTCCTTTGATTGCAAGAATTGGTGGGTTGTCGAAAGAGTAGAATTCAGAAAGGTTCTGTCCTATATAGTCATAATGGTCTCCCCATAATGTTACATCAATGCTAAAACCCGACTTGTCTTTTGATATGAGTGTTTTCCTTAATGTTTCACTTCCATCTTTCCGTCGAATTGTTGATGTAGGTGAAGTGGAGGTAACAACACCAATGACATCCACATTCGTATTTGGATGCGCATTTTTTATTTCAGCAATAGTCTTGAAGTGAAAGCTCTGGTAAGGGAACGTTGGATCATCTGTGGGACATGGATGGATAGTGGAAGCAACAAACAAGTAAATTTCCCATTTGTTCTTGAGGTGGTTGTAGATTGGATTTGCTCCTTTCACTGTGCCATTTGAAACAATGTATAGCTACCCAACTTGAATTAGATTGTAAAAAGATTCAACCAGTTCAGCAAATGCAGAAAGGTGGATCTCTTCCTTATCACGATTGATAAGGTAAAATACAAAAACTTTTCCTGAGCCTCGTACATTGGTGTAAGCCTTCAATGATGTTTTTGTCGATGCCCTACCTTGGATTGACCAATATTTTCGGTAAGGGCTGAGTGCCGTGAATGAAATTGTTGTAGTTGTTGCCATAGTTGGTGGAGTAACTACAGAGGGCAAGGTATCTTCAGCTAGTGAGGAGCTAAATTGGGATGTACCCGCTTGTGTATGTAGTAGCGTCGATGCGTCCTTCGTCAATGCCGCTGAGCGGAACACAACTTCAAGCTCAACAACTCGGATGGACCTTATGTAAACAAATGAGAAATGAATTAATGAAGATTCCATTTTCCTTCTTTTAATGCAAGAAGCATTTAGAAGGGAAAAATTAAAAGAGGGTAAATTCAAATGGTGGGCCTTACGAGGAGTTTTGGGAGCACTGTGCAAGCTGCTTTTTTAAGTAGAATTATCGAGCCAATTTGGATGTCTCCAGATACAACCTGTGGGCTATATGCAGATGGTAGCAAAGTCTTATGTTGATGTGTTCCATCAGATATAGTAATGTGGAAGTGTGAGGATGTTGTTTTTAATGAGGTTACAGAACCAACATCGATTATCTGAAGTAGTGGTTGAATCTCGGTGCAACCATTTAGCAACAGAGGAATGGAATTCATTGTCAAGGTTGTCTCCATAATATTAACAGGAGGTTTCTTTTTCCCGTGATAGGAGTACCTGCAATGCATAAATTTCACCACAACACAAAATTCTAGTCAAATAAGATGTGATGTGAATGCGGAATCTAATCTAACAAGGCTAGCTTTTGATGGTGAAACAATAATAAGGGCACAACCTAGATGGGGAGGAGAACAACCTCTCATATTAACCACCCAAGGTAGACCACATTAACAAAAATGCCTGTTAATAAGATTCGGTGACAAGGTACGTATTGTGCAAATTTGGAAGAACCTCATGCGACTCAAAGGTCCTTATAGTCTTACAGTACTGTCAAAACATCATTCAAATAGGAACATTTGCCAGCCATTCCTGATACTGATCCTTTCTTCAGTATTTTGTTCGCACATGACATGCGATCCTTCTAGGAAAAATCCACACATTTCTTACACAACCGAAAACCCATTAAGAGATGTGTTTCAAGCAAGGCAATTGCCATATATTTCGCTCACTTAATTTACCCTTTGCAGACCTTTTTTAAAGGCTAACTGGACTCCTTATGACTTTGTAATAATATTTTATAAGTGGTGCATATTAGTAGGCCTTGGAGGGATCGGCATAAAGTGCTCACACTTAGGGCAGGCAGTGTGAGACCCATCACTTGGAAGTAGTGTGCTTCTTTTGTGAATCTTGTGCATGATTCATGATATATTAACTATTTTCTGAACAATGCACTATTTTTTTTTTATTATGCTATATTCAGTTGCACTCACTGTGCTTGTGCAATTTTGCACATTATAGGGAATCACTTTCATTAAACATATGTTCAATAGCAGCCTTTGCATATAAAAAACACGCTATTCAAACACTATGTATAGCTATTGAATCTGAAAGTTCACACATTCTTGGGTCCTCCCTCTTGTCAGAAACAAGACCCTGAAAACAACATCCAGACCATAACAACAATCATATTTCGTCAGGCACACAACTGTGGCCAAATTGCAAACTATCATGGGCAGTTTCAATATATTTGCAGCCTCACCAAACCATGTGCAAGGGGAAAGAATGTGGGTAGTTTCGATATAATTTTAGCCTTACCAACGCATGTAATTTCATGGACTGCAAGGAAGGGCTTCAAATGACCTCATCTCCTACCTATCCTTAGGTGTGCACAATCAAAATTTTCTCTGAAAATGTGTGCTCATACCATGTTTTGTCTAATAGTGTTGTTATTATGTCAGTTTCTTAAGCAGCACACATGCAAAATTCAGAGTAGAATGAAATGGATAGGCTAACTTTTGATGGTGAAACAATAATAAGGGCACAACCTAGATGGGGAGGAGAACAACCTCTCATATTAACCACCCAAGGTAGACCACATTAACAAAAATGCTTGTTAATAAGATTCGGTGACAAGGTACGTATTGTGCAAATTTGGAAGAACCTAAAGCGACTCAAAGGTCCTTATAGTCTTGCAGTACTGTCAAAACATCATTGAAATAGGAACATTTGCCAGCCATTCCTGATACTGATCCTTTCTGCAATATTTTGTTCGCACATGACATGCAATCCTTCTAGTAAAAATCCACACGTTTCTTACACAACGTAAAACCCATTAAGAGATGTGTTTCAAGCAAGGCATTTGCCATATATTTCGCTCACTTAATTTACCCTTTGTTGACCTTTTTTAAAGGCTGACTGGACTCCTTATGGCTTTGTAATAATATTTTATAAGTGGTTCATATTAGTAGGCCTTGGAGGGATCGACATAAAGTGCCCACACTTAGGGCAGGCAGTGTGAGACGCATCACTTGGAAGCAGTGTGCTGCTTTTGTGAATCTTGTGCATAATTCATGATATATTAACTATTTTTTGAACAATGCACTAATTTTTTTTTTTATTATGCTATATTCGGTTGTACTCACTATGCTTGTGCAGTTTTACACATTATAGGGAATCACTTTCATTAAATATGTGTTGAATAGCAGCCATTGCATATAACAAACACGCTATTCAAACACTATGTATAGCTATTGAATCTAAAAGTTCACACATTCCTGGGTCCTCCCTCTTGTCAGAAACAGGACCCTGAAAATAGCATCCAGACCATAACAACAATCAGATTCCATTAGTCGCACAACTGTGGCCAAATTGCAAACTATCATGGGCAGTTTCAATATATTTGCAGCCTCACCAAACCATGTGCAAGGGGAAATAATGTGGGCAGTTTCGATATAATTTTAGCCTTACCAACCCATGTAATTTCATGGACTGCAAGGAACGGCTTTGAATGACCTCATCTCCTACCTATCCTTAGGTGTGCACAATCAAAATTTTCTCTGAAAATGTGTGCTCATACCATGTTTTGTCTAATAGTGTTGTTATTATGTCAATTTCTAAAGCAGCACATATGCAGAATTCAGAGTAGAATGAAATGGATAGGCCTCCACAATATTTTTTGGATAATTTATACTTATCTGTGCACTCTAGGGTATGTCTACCTAAAACTATATATTTCTTCTAAACCTACGCTATATGGTTTAGCCACATTTTTTAATAATATAAAGTCTAACTATTTTTGTGCAACAAAAGAGCAAGTTTAACACAAAGAAACTTTATAGAAGATTGTGTGTTCGTAGAAGATGTTAGAATTTGAAAGGCACTGATCAAATAAAAATGATAGCTCCTAAATATAAGTGTTTTTCTTTAGTTTAATAACCATTTTGGGGAAAAGAAAGCCTCTTCTAGTACAATAAATTTTGGAAAATAAATGTCTTCAGCTAAAAAGGTGTGCACCAAAATGTGTAGAATCCGGTGAAGGGTTTGGATTAGTTTATCTTAATTGCAGATTGTAGCCGATTTCTTGTTGTAATGGATTAAATTCTTTTAATTAATGGAACAGCTAAAGCTATATCATCTAGCCATGAAATGTCTGCCTAAAAATATATATTTCTTGTACTCAAAGGGTATCCGATAAAGCATCCATTTAATAATGGATCATTGCAGACTTGCAATAATTTTGCCTAAATTATGTACTCAAAGGGTATCCGATAGAGCATCCATTTAATAACAGACCATTGCAGACTTGCAGTAATTTTGTCATAAGGTTGTCAAAAAGCATCCATTATATTAACGAAGCATTGCAGACTTGCAGTAATTCTGTCATAAGGCTGTCATCTATGCAACTCAAGAGGGCATCCTTCTTATAGCTTATATTAGAATAACTAATCATCTAGTGTATCCCTACTGAAGGAGCACCATCCATCAGTGGACAATCGTGCAATGTATAAAGAAAAAGGTTGAGAGAAAAATAGAAAGAACCTAATTGTAAAAATTAGAGAAATTTCCATCTGATGCCAAGCACACTGTATTCAAGCTATTACCTTAAATCATTTTTTGAGATAAGAATTAGGTTCAAAATAAGCTCATGGGTTAGATTGAACGGTCGAGTGCTTTCAACTTACAAGTCACTTTCTTGATTAAAGAAAAATAATTCTGGAGGAGCACAACTCAGTGTTAAGATCCCTGTGCAAGCTGACTTCGAAGCCGAGGCATATCTTGAAATCTTAATTTTAAGTGTTCTATCAGACAGGGTTTACCATGATGTAAGAAGTGGATCAGGTGAGGTAGTGAATGGTGAGCAAACCTGTGCCTACAGTTTCAGAAATATGCCTAAATTTTCAGACATGTAACATTTGTTGTGCTCCAACATGTGGAAGAGAATTTGTGACCTGTAAAATCTTGGACATGAGGCATATGCCTTGTGTGCAAAAATTCCTAGTAGCTTGAACTTCTGACAGTATCTTAGAACTATGTACAATGAAGACTTGTAACTGAAGCAAAAGTTTTTGAATTGTCACATATCTTTGTGACATTAAGTACTTTTGCACAGATTTTTGACCTATGGCAAAGGATCTACAACAATCTCGGGCCTGTGAGAAGACAAGTTTAAAAGAGTATGTGGACAACAGTTTAGACCTACTTATTTTTTAGAAGACATAGTTCATATATGTGCAAAGATTCTCAGACCTGTGACTTAGATCAAACCTGCAAATAGAAAAAATGCATACAACTGATCTTTGGAAAACACTAACTTCCAAAGGAACGCTCCAAGCATTAAATCAATACCCCAATCAAAATTCATCGCCCATAATTGCAGAAAAGGCATAAACCAAACCCAACCTATCCGCTACAACAATAAATAATGAGACAAAAATTGCACGAGTATGGAGGCTGAGTGATGGGGCTATGTATGGCAGTGGTAACGCAATCAAGGGAGGTCGAGCACTATGCAAATGGAGGCAGATAAGTCAGATTTCTACAACTCTTTGGAAGTGGTGGAGGATCCAAACCAAATTCTTTGGTTGAGAAAGGATCCAACCAGAAATCAAAGGAAGTTCAAATAAGAGGTGGATCTATGGAAGATGACAGCAGGAAGGATTCAGATTATACTATCACGGGATTCAGATTATACTGTCACGAATTGTTATTGTCTCCTTGTTGAACCAGTTGAGTTAAGAAATATGGAAATTGAATCAACGACTCTTGTATTTGCCACAGGGTGGAACGAATTGCCATAGGATATAATCTATTGGCTTCCTATGCAATTTGTGTATATCGAAATGTGTGCCAGCAATGGAACAACCTGCTTCCGGCAAACTATTTCATAACTTGGTTTTGTGAGGCATCTATCACAAAGTAGCCATAGTTGGCAGTGTAAGTCAAAGATGTCCTCCTATCAAAATGGATTTTGTTTTGAAGGATAATCATAATGAATGAAGGAAAAGGAGAAAGCAGAGGACAACCATGTAAGAAAAGTACATAATCCTATCATTAATGAAGTCCAGCAAAACAGGATTGAGAGAGATGATATGGCAAGGTAAGGGAAACAAAGTAGTTGAAGAAGGACCTGACCTGGAAGAAATGATGTTGTGTAGATGTATTCTAAACACAGCTATGGCTCACTATTTCCAGCTCCATTTGTGAGATTGTCAAACCAGGCTCCTTTGTCAGTTTGAACACTGCTATACTTTGTGAGATTGTGAAACAGGGCTGTCTGTTTGTCGATGAAGTTTGATCCAAGAAGGCTGCCGGTAAGGTCATGGAAGCACGGAAACCACAAAACAGGGTTTCCAAAGCACAAATTTGTTGATCGTGCATCGCAGAACAGGGGTTTCAAGCCACGAATGTGTGCACCACAAAACAGGGTTCTCAAAGCACGAATTTGTTGATCGTGCACTGCATAAATGGGTGGGTTTTCGAGAGACTTGAGCAATAATGCCACCCAACAATAATGCTACCAAACGAATGGAAAGCAGGAAGTTCTCAGAAATTGCTGAGAATAAACAGAAATTGCAAGACAGATGCCCGCCGAATGTGGATGCCAGGTGTCAACCTGAGAATGAAAAGGGGGACGAAATTTGATTTACATATAGAAGAAAGGAATGTCTATAATCCAGTGAATCCACATTTTGGAAATCTCCCCATGTCCTGGCCATTCCATTCCTTGAACAGAACGAATTGATTCCATTTATCGATTTTTCCTATCGACTGGCGTTCCATGGAATCTCTGTCACGATTCTCACAACGCGTTCTCATTCCCCTCCCCTGCAACATTTCTTACAGTGAGCAAAAACAGAGTCCTTGGACATTCAGCCTCTGTACATCCCCCTCCCATCAGATAAGAAGGAACTACAAGAAGATATTCCCCGGAAATCCGTCCCTCTTCTCGTCTACTCGTTTCGATTATTAGCAGAGCCAATCAAGCAGTGGATCCAACAACAGAAGCCACGCCCTGTGTGCATCATTAGCGACTTCTACCTCGGCTGGGCTCAATAGTTTTCCACACATCCAGTGAATTTTGTGCCTGCGTAGATAATTCCCTATGGACGCACACCAAGACAGCGAGGTCCCCCATTCAGGGCGAGAAATTCATGGTCAAATTGGTGAAGGCGGCCTTGTAGAGCGGGGGAATAAGTGGTTTGTAGGAGGAGTTAATGGATCCATTGTTAAGAAAATCCGCTGATACCAATCCGCTACCGTCGTTTGAGAGGCTCTTGGGTATGGCATTGAGCTGCATTGAGGAATTAGGTTCTGAGCGACCGTCGATGAGGGAAGTAGTGAAGGAGCTGGAATCGATTGTGGAAATGGGATCAGGTTTCTCTGCAGAATCCATGCCACCACGGAGATATGAGTACGACTTTGTTAACATTGGACGACCTCCACCTTCTCAAGATACGGAAGCTAGTGATTCCAGTGGAAATGTGCAAGGAAAGGAAAGTTATAGTGAACTTCTTGCATATAGCGGAGACTACAAACATTTAAAAAATCGTGTTTCGTTGGACCCAAATTTCACGCCACGTGTCAACCTAAATGCTTGACCTTCCTCTGCAAATCACATTTCGCTGGACCCAAATTTCATGCCACGTGTCAACCTGAGAATGAAAAGGACGACGAAAGTCTGTTTCAAAGGAAGGCCTATCGGCCTAAAAATAACATTTTTTAATAATTTTAAAATATAATATATATATATTTATATAATATATTATATATATAATATATATATATATAATATATATTATATAATTATATATATATATTATATATATATAATATATATATCTATAAGTTATATATAGATATTTTATAAATTTTATAACAATTTTAAAATTTACATACAATTTAACTTATTTTTTATTTATATTCTTTTAAATAACACTTTAATTTTATTTTTATTTTTTAGGTTAATATATAGATATATATATATATATTATATATAATATAATATATAATTATATATAAATATATAATATAATATATATATATATATAATATAAATAATATATATATAAACTAAATATATATAGATATATAGGAAGATGGCATTAAGGAAGGTATTTGTGAATATGTTTAAAACAAGGACAAGAATTCCATCATCTAAAGTTGTAGGTGGACAGACTATGAATAATGTTGAACATACTCAAAATGAGAAACATCGTAAAAATCAACCAACTAGCCAATCAAGTAGACCAAAAATTATTTATGAATGGATGAATTCATGATAAATAAATAAAACAAATTTTACATGACATGTTAAAGATGTTGAATTTGATAGTATTACATATGTCTATCTATACTGTGGTATGATTTACATGGGTGAACCATATGAGGTGACAGGCAGAGTACGAGACATATGTTTGGTGCCGAATTCAAACACTGTTTATGTTCTTGCAAAATTTCCCAAGTCACATGAAAAGGTTAGATATCGTCTCTCAAAGGTCAAGTATGACACAGATGAAGAATCTACACAATTGTGTGAAGAAATATCATCCAACATATCAAATAACATTGTAAGCATGCTTATTTATATTTATGTGTTATGTATTAGTGTAAGGATCATTAATTTTTTTATAAATTATTGATCATTAACATGTTGTATTTTCTTTGATAGGATTTTGCTAAGAGTCTTTTAATGATGTTGGAGGGTATTTATTATGTAGAGCCAAATATTATGAATGTGAACAACAGTTTCCATACAGAGTCAGAAGAAGAAAGAAGAATGAAGCAAAGATCAACAATCCATGACATTGCAATAGTACATATAGGGGATCATTAAACAATCCATGTGTGGGTCAATCTAACAAAGGTAAACATGTTTCTTTTGAAGACATGGTAGTTGTAGCTAAAGCTAAAACCCAAAAATGTGTTACCATTAGTGAGGAGGAGGTTAGAACTATTGTTGAAAAGGAGAAAAGAAATAACACCCTAAAACGAAAAATTCCCACGAATGTCTCTCTTCCACTTGATGATGAGGAGATTTTTTTATGTAGAAGAAGATATGTTAACTAGGAAGAAGAAGAAATCAAAAGTTGGTGAATTTGTTAAAATCATAAGCAACAATGAAGAACAAAGTGAAAGTTCTAAAGTAAATAAATAAATCATAACACCAGGTGCTAATTTAGAGGATGGCATTATGAAAACAAAACAAAATGCCTTTCGAAATCAAGTGAGGAAGAATAAATTAATTAATGGTGGAAAAACATTTGATTTTAATGTCACCTAATTTCTAGGCCAGATGAATGATAGTTTCAATATCAAATTAGAAAGACACATCACCTACATGTCCATAATTTGAAAACATTGTTCCGGTACAATCCATATGCATATGTTGTGGATTATGTGGTTCATGTTGATCCAAATCAAGTTCCCAACAAAGAGGAATTTGATAGGACACACTATTTTGACTACATATATTATGTAATTGGAGGGAACCATTCAGAAGAGGCCAAAATACAATTGATCGAGGAATATCCCATAAACTATGTTTTTGAAATAGTGAAATGCATCATTTATGCTAGTTTAGCAGATTTAGAGGCAAAGTTATTGGCATGTGATCATAATGCTAATAATGAGTATAGAATGCCTATGACTTTCATCCAAAGGGTTAGATTTATTCATAATGAATTTTTAGAAAAATATGGCGGGGATAAGACAAAAGTCAGTTTAAGATTTTAGAAGGAATGTTGTATGGAAACAAGCTATTAAATTGAGGATAAAATCAAATCAAAAGGTGGTAAAGAAAATTCAAAAATATTTAGAGGCATGGGTAATATTTTCCAGTTGGCATTTAGAACACTAGATATATGGGAATTGATTAATGACATTTTCGACATGTGGGAGAATGTTGCCATAAAAAATCAGAAGGTTAAAAAGTCTAAACCCATAATATGTACCAACAGTAAGACATATCCTGAAATGAAGCAACTTCCAAATGATATGAATATCACACCTTGGAGATCATTGCAAGGAGTAAAGGATGACAAACTAGTCAAATCAATATTATGTCATGTGAAGTCAGGTGAATTGTCATTGGAGGAAATGTGCTCAGAATTTTGTTTTTTTTTTTTTAACTGAAACGGTTAAGTTTTATTGATAGAAAGTTGATCGAACATAGCATGAACGACCATTACAATTTTCATTGATAGTTACAACACTTTTTCACTTAAGGAATGTTTGCCTTGGTTGGAGTTCCTGCATTTATGCTGATCATTCCTTCTTGAAGAGAGCATCCTATATTTGCCAATCTGTCTGCATCTTTGTTTAATCCTCTAAGAACGTGACATATTTGAGCCAGATGGAGGTCTTTTAACATCCTGTTTACTCTTGCTAGTTGCTTGTTCAGTGCCGGATCCTTGACTTTTTCCTTTTTTACCATTGTTTTTATCAACAATTCTGAGTCGCCTATTATTAAGATTTCCTTTGGGTTTTCTTTACTTGAAATTTGGCAAGCTTTCCAGAGACTGAGAATTTCAACTTGGTTGTTTGTTTTTACTCCCAGGCCCCAACTAAATTCATCTTTTTTCCCATTCCGGTAGAAGATCACACCTCCTGCTCATGACCTCCCTGGATTGCCTTTTAAGGCTCCATCAAAGAAAATGGTGCATATGTCCTGGGATTTCCACCACTTTTGGAAGTTGTCTTCAGTTTCACGGATCTGCCATCTTTCCTTGTGGATTGGTCATTTAATTGCTTGATGTCTGTCTTTTCCTGTGTAGTCTTCCAACCACGTGCTTTCTTCTCTTCTTAGTGAGTTGTCTTCCTTTGTAGTATGATGATTGAGAGTTTCTAGGAGAAGCTTCTTTGCCTGTTCCACCACTTTCACAGCTGGCAGCTCAATGTTATTGAAGATGGTCTCGTTCCGGGCTAACCAGATTTTACAGCAAACATATTTAGGTGTAGCTGTCCATACTTTGTGCCAAATTGATTTGCTGACATGTCAGTCAGGGTAGCTGTCATTCCAAGATGTAAACATGGAGACTATCATGCTTTGAGAAGGGGAACTCACATTCAGTCCGGAGAAGAAGATGGACCATACCTCCTTCGTGAAATCACACATTATGAACATATGGTTTGTTGTTTCCAGATCTCTTTTGCAAAGGATGCATCTGTGTGGCCCTGCTATACCCCTTTTGCACAAGTTTTCACCTTTAAGGATTTTTTTATGAAATAAAGTCCAAAAAAAGAAGTTGATTTTAGGGATGCTGAAGCTGTCCCAAATCTACTTCCATACAATTCCCTGATATGGTGAATCTTGCTTGCTTTGCAATTGATACTATCCCTAGTTTGTTGTGTACACTCTGTTCTTTCCCCAGCCCCAAATGTCTTCCTCAGTGATGTGGACTGGAGCAAAATCAGAGATTTCTTCAATGAGGATAGCGAGCTGATTTTTTAATTGTTATGGAATTCTGGGCCATTTCCATCTCAGCCAATTTCCATTGCTGTCCCATTCTGATAAATCCTCTATTTTTTTGATACCTTTTGCTCGGAGCCAGTCTATGATCTCCATCTCCCTTTTTTGGTTTAGAGGCTGATGTCCCATTATGCAGTCTTTCCATAAATTGGTTTTCTTCCCATTACTAGGAATACGGTATAAGTGACTTCTGAAGAACTCTATTCCTTTGACGCACAGTTTCCAGGCCTGCGTGCCTTTTGGATGCTTCTCCGGTTTATAATTCGTGATGGTTCGATTCTTAAGGTCTTTCCTTTTAAAGATCTAGCTTATAGGATGGTTGGGCTCCATGCATAACTGCCATAGCAATTTGCAACCCAGGGCCACGTTTGCATACCCAGGGTTGCATACTTGGAGGCCTCCTTCCGCCATCGTTCTTTTCACTGTGTCCCAATTGATTAGGTGAAATCGGTTGCTATTCCCTCGCCCACCGTTCCACAAAAAGTTGCGTATATGCCTGGAGATTTGATCTGAAATGAATTTGGGTGCCATCATCAGAGTAGATTGAAATGTTGGCAGTGCCGAGAGGATAGATTTGATTAAGATGAGTTTGCCTCCTGTGGATAACCAAAAGCCTCCCCATGCTGCTATCTTCTTCTTGTATTTTGAGATTACTTCCTCCCACATGTGATTTCTATTTGAACCCAGCATTATAGGAAGACCCAAATATTTGATTCTTTCCCATTATGCATTCCTTGTGTATCCCAAGTCTTCTGCGATTTTCCCAATTGAGTGTTGGTTTATCTTCCAACCATAGACTGCACTTTTCTTTTCACTTACTAGTGCGCCCGTGATGCTGCAAAATTTCTATAGTATGGTTCTGGACGCTGATGTTATTCTTAAAGAGGCCCCCCCCCAGCAAGAGCAAGTCATCAGCGAATAATGCATGGTTCATTGATTCTATGCCTTTCTCAATTCTGATCCCTGGTATACTGCCTTTTTGTTTTTCCATAGTTTACATTCTACTTAAAGAATTTGCCATCAGGATGTAGAGAAAGGGTGAGAGGGGGCAGCCCTGTCTCAGGCCCCTTGTAGCTGGGAAGAAGTTTGCAAGTCTGCCATTTATCATTGGTGCTATCCATATCTTCTCCAGGTAGGCTTTAATTAAATTGATGAAGTTCTGGTTGAAGCCAAAAGCTGATAGAACCCTGTATAAAAAAGACCTATTTACTCTATCAAAGGCATTGCACATGTCTAGTTTGATTAACATACCTTGTTCTTTACGCAGCTGACTGGAATGTAGAGCTTCCTGCACTTGGATGACGTTGTCCAGGATGTACTGCCCTTTCACAAAACCTCCTTGAGCTGGAGTAATTAATTTTTGAAGTAATGGTTTGATTCTATTTGCCATCATCTTGGCCAATATCTTGTAGGATGAGTTGCATAATGATATAGGTATGTATTTATTGAATGTGCCTGGATTGGCTTCCTTTGGAATTAGAGCGAGAAAAGTTGAGTTTATGCCACCTCCGACTTTTTCCTTCCTCATGAAACCTTGAACCATTCTCATGAGATCAATTTTGATTATCTCCCAGCATATTCTGTAAAAGTGAATTGAAAATCCATTGGGCTCGGGGGCTTTATCTGGCTCCATCGACTAAACTATGTTTGATATTTCTTCTTCTCAGGCTGGCCTTAGAAGTGCTTCATTGTCATCTGAACTTCCTAGTTGGGGAATGTTTGTGAGGAATTCTTCTATGTCCTCCTCGCTCCCATATTTTCCAGTGCTGAGAAGGTTTTGGAAATGTTTAATGGTTGCCTCCTTGATTTGTTCAAATCCTCTACATACCTGTCCACTGGATGTAGTAATTTCTACAATGTGATTTCGCGAGATCCGGGCCCTGTATTGTCTATGGAAATATGTAGTGTTCCTGTCCCCTGCTTTGAGCCATAGGCTGCGGGATTTTAATCGCCAGAATTCCTCCTCATTTCTAAAGGAGTTGTATGCTTTCCTTTGGGCATATTTTTCTTTGTCTACATCTATGGTTGAAATGGCTTTCTCTTCCAGCCCAAATTGAAGTTCTTCCAGCTGTTTTGTTGCTTCTTTCTTCTGGCTGGTGGGGGAGTTGGCGACTTTCTTTATCCATTCTTTGAGTGCCTTTTTAGTGTTCTTAATTTTTTGCTCCCATACATAGCTTGGGGAGCCTAAGATATCTTTCTCCCAAGCTATTTATATAGTTTCAAAAAACCCCTCTCTTTCGACCCAAAGAGGACTGAATCTAAATGGGAGAGGACCGAGATCTTCTTCCTCCTTTATGCACAGGAGAATTGGCTTGTGATATGATGTTAGTTTAGGTAGGATCTTAGAGAAGACTACTCTGTTGTCCATCATAATTGTGCTATTGGTGAGGAATTTATCTAACCTTGCTGAAATATGGTGTTCCCCTATTCTATTATTTGTCCAAGTGTATGCTCCTTTCACCGGCTTAAAGTCAACCAAGTCCCATAACTGGATGAGATTTTCCACAGTGGGGAGAAAGGGGTCTCTTGTAGAGGATCCACCCCGCTTTTCTTTAGGATCTAGGATTATATTCAAGTCTCCTCCTATGACTATATTCATAGGGCTGCATTGCTCTAAGTAATCTGATAGGGTCTTCCAGCACTCTTTTTTCTCCTCATAATGCACCGGGACATACATGTTAAACAATTCTAGTTTAACTTTGCTTGCTGTGTGACATAGTTCTGTATATATCCAATGTTGGGTCTCATGTAATCTGCCAAGAGTGAATAAGTTCCTAGACCAGAATGTGCCTATTCCTCTAGCCGAGCCTCTTACACTGATTACCTTCCCCGAATCAAATTTCCATTTAGTGTTGCTGGTGTTTAGAAGGATCTCCCCTTCTATTTTGGACTCTTGGAGCATGAGTACATCTATGGGTTCCATTTTCATTAAATCTTTGATGGCCTCTGCCTTAGTGGGGTTTCCGAGACCCCTACAGTTCCAAGAGACCAGATTCAGATTCATCATTTACAGCTTGTTGGTGTGGGGCCTCCTCCCTTGGGCGCCCTTGGCTTGGTATTCCTTCCCAGGGTCATTTCTATAGTAGCTTGACTTCCTAGGGTTTTTTGATTTTCTAATTCTTCTTCCCTAACTTCCTTGTTTGATCTCCTTCCAGCTCGCTTGGATGGCCTTTCAATGGTCTCATCATCCGAGGAGCCAACATTTTCTGTCTTCTTCTTCTTCTGTTTAATTATATCTGCATATGAAGGAGAAGAGTTATTACTTGGATTCAGATTTGATGTGTTACCT
>APFE030209725.1:0-42889 GCA_000404065.3 Pinus taeda
ATATATAGAAAGGAGGTTTTGTCATTTGTATCATCCAAGAATTGTTCATTTATGTAATGTAAAGGAGGTTGCCCCCTCGAAGAGGCTGAATTCTAAGGCATTGATCTATCTTTTCTATCTTTTCTTGAGCTGGTTTCATAACAGTGGTGCTCGATAAATTGCAGGTAGAGTGGCACACTACCACGAACTTGGCGGTGGGTGGAAGCAAATCCCCTGCATAGAAGAAGAAGGAAGAGGCCAAGCTAAAGATGGCGCAACTAGTTGAAAAGAGGAAATTGGAGGCCGTTGAGAAGGCCCAAGCGGAATAGAGAGGAAATGAGGCAGGAAAACAAACAAGTGGCATAGAGTGTGGCTCTGACAAAGGTGCATAGTCGCCTTCACCTAAGACTAAAGAGGAGGACACAGAGTAGAAAAGCACAGACTCTCAGGAGATGTCTGTCCGCATTAAGCGCTTGAGAGAACTAGAGAAGGGAGGGTCCATAACGAAATCCAAGGCAACCAAGACCTTGCTGGACCCTCTCACATTGACGGAGGGAAACTTATATGTCATCAGTGACATAATTAGAGATTTCACTGCAGAGGCCTTGCAACAATTTGAAAAGAAGCAACAAATCATACTAGGGTTTTATTTGCCTGTTTATGAGAAAAACCATGGGTCACATACGGCTTTTCTACAATGCTTCCCGCTTAACCCATTAAAAATTAGGGAAATAATTAAGAAATTTAGGCAACCTACACATACCGCGATCTATCTTCCATATGACGAAAGTTTTTGATAGAAAGATCTTCATCTTGGAGATGTCATTCCAAATTTTCTTCATCCATATTTCATTTCTCATATTTTAAAAAGGAATTTTAATGTATAATTTTTGATATCTGATGAGTATCTATTTGTTCTTCAATCTGATCCCTACACGCAGTTTCCTAAATTTCAGAGTGAAAACCATTACTGTTTGTCTCATAATCAAATACAGTCTTTCTGTGAACGAGCACTGAAGTGAGCCTTCTCTTAGAAACACAATGGCAATCCAATCAATAACAAAATAATTTGCAAACCCTCTGTTCATGGATTTTTAATGTGTGGATTTAGTTGCAGCTTAGATCCTATATAATTTTTGGTCTTTTAGACTGTGCAAATAGAATGTTGTTATCTCCTGTTTGTTTTGATCACGCTAGATGTTTACATTACTTTTATTAGTCAGAGGTGTGTATAATCTCACTGAAATCTTTAGCTATGTGCGTACTTACTATGGTTTATGGATACCTGTAACTTTTTTAGTTTAAGGGATTGCATCTAGCATTTATAACAATTTTAATAGAAATACTTTTTTGAATTTGCCTAGTCCTTCTAGTGCCTGTTAACTCTTTCTATTCTTTGAGTTTTTCTACTTTCTTCTTTACGAGAAACTGGAACACCTCTTAAACTATTCTTTTAATCTGAAGGAAATATTTACCCTCTCAGATAGTTTTTCTAAAGGATACTTCCTGTTAACAAATTTGTACAAAGAGAAATTTTCTCATTCCATTTAATAAAAAGCTCTGCAAAAATCTTAATACGACATCGTAGAAATATAATAAAAACATCATAACTGCATTCCGTCAACTAGAAGTTTCAGCATACTTGAGGAACTTTATCAAATTGATCAAAGGTGTCTGGAGCCTAATTCACACACAAATGTTACACTCAAAATTTCAGTGTTACCATGTTCGTCATGTATCAGCTACACTATTGTGTACTCAAGAACAAAGCATTAGTATTTACCAGAGCCTGATGTAGTTTTAAATTTTAGTGTCTAATTAATTTCAGTTCTTTTTGTGTCATAATATGACAATCATGCAATATACTTAAGTCTTAGTCTACCACCTCTCTATGTATCCGGTAACAAGAAATTTTTGTAATTCCTCTCTCAAATTTTGCTAAAGCCTTTTATAATAAAAATATTCTTTAGTGATTGTGAAAAAATATGGGAGGAAGATTTAAAATTTGTCAACTCAAATTAGAATATATTTTAAAAAACATATTGTTAGGCTGAAGTTGTCACTTTCACCTTGATCAGAAAATAAACTTATCTCCTTGAATATTTCATGCATCTCCATTTGCATAGTGAACATTGCGGGTTTGAGAGTTGGCTGCTATTGAACTTAATGATTGCTTGAGGATTGACATTCAATCTCACTAAATAGAGACTGAGAAGTAAAAGAAAATTTTTCTTGCTTGAGGATTGGCATTCAATCTCACTAAATAGAGAATGAGAAGTAAAAGAAAATTGTGCAAAACCATGCATCCTAGGACCTAGTATGATTTAATAGATTTTTTTACTTCTTACTTTTTAATCAAAATATCAAGTTTTATTTGTATTTGAATTTCAGTATTTTATCATTTATTTAAATTTTAATCTTAATATGCCATTGCCAACAAAAATGCAAACATATTTTTCATGGCACCCCCAAAGTCAATGGCAGAAGGATGGAAGTATGTGGAGAAACTGGACGGGCCTCATGGGAGGCATTTGAAATGCAAGCTATGTAATAATGAGTTTTTTGGATCTTTAACTAGAGTCATGGACCACTTACTTTCTGTCACTAATGGCAAAGGAGGTGGTGTTGAAGGTTGCAAGAATGTGTTTGTAGAGCTCAAGGAGACACTTCAAAAATATTATGACAATATAGAAAAGGCTAAGAAAATGAATGAAAACAAAAGAGAACATGTTCCAACAGAAACTAAAATGAATTACAATTCATTTTCTGCACTTTCTTCAAGCACTGTTAGTGTTGGGAGTTCATCTCAGTCACAGATCAGTAAATCAAGTGGGACAACTACATTAAATTCTCTTTGGAATGGAAACCCATGCAGAAAAAAGACGTTGATGATGTTGTAGCTGATATGTTTTTTGAATTTGCAATTCCATTTAATATGGCAAGAAGCCCTTACTTCATCAATGCGTGTAAGATGACGGTAGGTTTTGGTAAAGGATATGTCCCTCCTAGTTCTGAGACTATAAGGACCACTCTTTTGAAGAGGCCAAAAGAAAGAGTTACAAACAATTTACAGAAGATCAAAGACTCTTAGAAGGAAATAGGGTGCACACTTTTATCAAGTGGTTGGTCAAATATGAATCATAGATCTCTTATTAATGTGTTGATTGATGGCTCTAAAGGGGTACTTTTTTTGAAAGTAGTTGATGCATTAGGGAATAAGAATACCTCTAAATTTATTTTCAAGATTTTAGAGGAAGCTACTCTTGAGGTTGGAGAAGAAAATGTGGTCCAGGTTATAACTGATAGTGCTTAAAATTGTGTCAGAGCAGGAAAAATGATCATGGATAAATACAGAAAAATATATTGGACACCTTGTGCTGCTCATTATCTTGACTTATTGTTACATGACTTGGAAAATTTTCCATGGATTAACGAGACAGTTCAGAGGGGGAAACAAATTTCTCACTTCATATTTAACCATCAACTCAAATTGAGCTTGGACCAGAATAATGCATCTAGAGAGTTGCTCAGACCTTGTGACACTAGGATTGCCACATATTATATTACTATCAAAAGGCTAGTTGAAGAAAAGGGAGTATAAGAGGTATTTTTTGCAACAATAAGTGGGAAAAGTCTCATCTTTCAAAGGAATCTAAAGGAAAGGATTTGGAACAAGTTATTTTAGGGAATGCTTTTTGGGACAATGCTCAGAAGGTCTTAAAAGTATGTGAACCAATTGTTGATATGCTTCGCATGGTTGATAGTGATATCCCTTCCATGGGTTTTGTTTATAAGGGCATGGATCGTGCTAAAGAAGCCATTGCAAAATTTTTTAATAATGAGGGAAATGAGTACATTGCACTATGGGAGATGATTGATGAAAGATGGAAGATGTTGCATAGTCCTTTACATGCAACAACTTATTATTTGGATCATAGATTCTTTGCGATAGAAAGAACAAATGATCCAAAAGTCATGAATGACCTTTATGATGCAGTTGAACGGTTGTTCCCTGATCTAGAAGAATGCAAGAGAATTAGAGAGCAACTCCAATCATACAGGTTGGAAGAGGGAATATTTGCAAGGTCTAGTGCAGTACAATATAGGCCCAATATTCCTCCAGGGAGATGGTGGTAGTTTTATAGATCAGAGACTCCTGAATTGCAACATTTTGCAATTCATATTTTGAGCCAGGGATCAAGTGCCTCTACTTGTGAAAGGAATTGGAGTAGCTTTAACCATATCTAGTCCAAGAAAAGAAACAAATTATTGTCTACAAGGTTGGAAGACCTTGTTTATGTTCACAGTAATTTGAAGTTGGCCTTGAGTAGTGTGGCCAAAGATGCATCTAGTTCCTCCCAGCCATGGTTTGATGTTGATCTAGAGCGAAAAGAAGATGATATTAGCACTGATGGTGACTCACTAGATGAGCCAAATGTTGGAATTCTATCTATTGATGACTTTGATGATCACCATTCTAGTGCCTTTACTATGCCATCTGCACATGATGATTTAGAGCTTTTTGATCGTACAAGTAGGCCATAAGTAGAGATTATCTATGTTTTTTGAATTTCCTAGAACAATTTTATGGATTATAACTACTTGACAATGGTCCTTATGAATTCCTTATTATATTAGCATTGATGGTGACTCACTAGATGAGCCAAATGATGGAATTCCATGTGTTGATGACTTTGATGATATTATGACTTTGATGATATTTAAAATTTTGAAATTTCAAGATGTTCTACAATGAGTTCTTAATGTATTTGTATTGTAATGTGTATGTTTAAATTTTGATTATGTGATTTTTTTAAAAATTACTAGTATTTGGCATTCATTTAAATTTTGAAGACTGAAAATTATGCCATTTCTTTTTGCAAACTACTATTGTGTATGTTTACATTTAACTAGATGCTAGAATGATTACATTATTCATGTATGTCTACTAATAAGAATTTGTATTCATGTGTTTATGGATCGATTTTGAATTTTTTATTATTTTGTCCATATTATATATATATATATATATATATATATATATATATATAATATATATATATATATATATATATTTAGAAATATGTGTAGTCGAACATAATGTCGAACCTCATTCGAGTCTGATTGGAAAATTCGAATTCGAATCGAAATTAATCGTTGTCGAACTTGAATTTGAACTCAAACCGTGTGACATAGGCTGGCAGGCCCACTGTCAGTGCCTTGAAGCGAATTTGACTGAACTTGGTAGTGCTTCTATGTGAAGCACTCCACCTCTTGCAGGATGGAGTAATTGTAGAGCTGAGGGCCGATGAGCACCACACCCTCTAGGTAATCGATGAATAGAGGACAAAAAATGAACAGATGGCCCTACAAAGAAATGCTACCATCGCTACTGAGGCTGAGGTGACCAACCAGAGCAAGAAGATCATGCAGGTCGTGGAGGAGGCATGCAGAAAGGTCCCAGAGTTGGCCATTCTAGAGGAGGAGCCAGTCGAGGTTTGCATCCACAAATTGGCCACAGGTTTGCGCAACACTCAGATAGAGATGACCTGGGTTCAGTTGGAGCCAAACCTGCAAATTACAAAGCTCCAGTTGAGGGCCCAACCTTCAACACCGCCAGAGGTAAAGGAACAACGGACTATCGCTGTCATAGAAGTAATCGCAGTGGTGAAGAGTGCAGTAGCAAATTGCACATAGTTGTTTGAGCAATTGTTTGAGGTCCTAACTAGCTTGCAGAAGGACCCAAACATCCAGAGGATAGAGACGAAAGTGCGTGAACTCCAACAGCGCTATGAAGAAGTTAAGGGCACAACATGAACCATCATGTTGACACAAAGGTTAGCCAAGATGCAGGAAGCCAAGCAGCTGAAGGAACAGGTGGACGTAGTGCTGCACAAGGAAGTAGTGTTGAAGGCACAACTAAAGCCCTGGATGGAGGAAGCTTATGCAGTCACAAGAATCATTGAAGGCAAGCTTGTGACTCTGCAAGCGACGCAGCAAAAGCTTCAGGCTGACAGCGCAGGAGCAGTAACTGAGAAGATAGTTGAAGATGCGAAGCGGGTAGTAGCTTAGTGCACGATCGAAGTTGCGGTCATCCGGGTCGAGCGGAATGAGATTTGTGCAAATATCTTTGCACCTATCGAGTGACTCGAGGGTGAGTCACAATGTTTTTGTTGGGGGCCTGTTGGGAGCGGGATCCCCCCAGGGTAGTTTTGGGGCTAAAAGCCCATGTTTAAGTCAATTTTTGTAATATAATTGTAAAGACTCAACATTTTGTGGTCGTGGAGTGTGAAGGTACTATGGATCAAAAAGGGTAGTATGCCCTTAGTTTTGTAAAGTAAATTCGGCTGTAAGAGACCTACTAATGGTCCGCGAACCATGGGATTGTATAAAAAGAGCTAAGCTGTAAGTAGTTTAAGGAGAGAAGAAAATGGCAGATCATGTAATCAAGTGATAGCTCTGAAGAAGAAGTCTAAGTCTTGGGTCGTAGCGTAGGTAGAGGCTTTGCGGCTGAATGCATAGAGGCCTAGGGTAGAAGTCTGCAGCTGAGTAGGCAGACTCCTGCAAGTGTGTGCCCAGGGTGGATAAAGTTTGTAAACACTTGAAAGATATTAATAAAGAGAGATATTCTACAATTTTTGTGTCTTTGTTCTATTGATACATATGGATATTTTATGTATGAATTTCCTTTATTGTGGTTATATGATGCATGAAAGACTGCAATTACATTAATTGATTGGATGCATTTACGAATATCTGGTTATGTGGTGTTAACTATAACTACTTGATAAGATAAGCGAATCACTTAGATTAATTGGGGAATTTGTACGACACGTTGCTCTAGAAGCGCGAAAGTACCTAAGTAGCAGGTAAGGGTTACACGAAGGTCGATTTTACCCTTTCATGAAGGTATTGAAGGCTAGAATAGAGGGCTAGTCTTGCAAGCCCTAGAGCGGAGCGACCTACGCGAAGGCAGGGATAGAAGGAATCAAATGACATCACAACCATCTCAGGGTGTGGAAACTTGGTTCTAGCATACCTCGATACTGTTTCAGGTGAGACTTTGGTCCGCACTCCACGGGCTGATGCCGAAAGGGCCAGTAGTGTAGGGATTTGTTTAGCTAAGTAATGTTGAACCCAGGTTAGGCCCCCTCAAGCCAACACAATGACTGGAAGCAATGATGTGCTAGGAGAGCACGTATCTTGTCAAACATGCATGTTGTTGTTGATTACATGCAAACATGGACAATGAGATACAAGGGAGCCTCATTACACTTGCCCAAGATGATGAAGCCCAGAGTGATCAAGCTAAAGGCATGCATCCAAAGTCAAATCCGGAACTATGAAGATCTCCCTTAGCTCATCACTAGTTTGTAGGCTTCCCATGCATGGGTATTCAGGAGCATGGATGTTGTTGTGCATGCACATGTGATCCCATCTATTTGGACATTCACCTAGGCAAAGACAGAGGCATAGGTCCGACTGGAGCTTGACTCGTACTTTGACGAGTTGATGCGCATAGTCACTAGCCCAGAGTTGGTGATCAATGCAGACACCATGCATCAGTATGTTGTTGGTCTGGCCACACTCAAGAAAATGATGCACATGTTATCAGATGAGTTGAACAAAGGAGCTCGACCATTGCAAGGATGTCGAAGAGTTGGTCTTCCCACAACTATTCAATTCATAGTGATGTCTTGCATGGCCTGTTCAAAGCCTGTTTTGTCTCACATGGGTACATGTGTAGTTGTATTTAATGTCTCGTCAAGTGAAAGTTCAAGTGTCAATAGTTGGATGTAATAGTCATAGCGTAGATGAACAATCATGAGGGTGGGTGAATAGACACAAAGGGGAATGTCAAGGGCCACCCCACCCTTTTTTATATATAGTCCCTCATAACTCATTGTAGAGGCTTTTGGTCAGCCAAGCTTCTGATAGGAGTATCTTAGAGAGAGCTTGGACAATATTGTAACGAGCCTTGGCTTCTCCACTGTGTAGAGCTAGTATATCTATTTGGAGGAGAAGATGGCAGCGATTGTAATGTTCCAATGTCGGAACTAGTGGTTGTTCATGGTTGTATTATATGATTAGAACTTACACTTCTTAATAAAATAGAGCCAACATGTTTCATGCATATGTCGTATTGTATTTCAGCTATCTTGTTTACTCTAAATGATATATGTATATGTTTTCTTACACATGCATGTGTAGCTATTTTATGTTTATGTATGTATTAATATTATTGAAATGTGTTGTTGGTTTAACCATCACTTCGGATTGCTATATTACTTGCCTTCCATTTTGTGATGCATCTTTGCTTGTGTGTTCCCTTCTTAACTCCGTGCTTTCACAGGTTTCCAAGGGGCGCACTCACCTCACCCTCCGTGTGTTAGAACCACTCATGCACCTTCCTTGACTTGTTGCATATGTCACACACTTGCTACCAACAGGGACATCTTACTTGCCTCTATACAAAACTGCGGTTAAAGCGATACCGTACAAACCACTGCTAGGACTCCTACACCAAACAGTCTTAGGTCTAGTTGGGACTTCTTACCGAGGATATCCCCTGACATGTTGGTGGGTCCAGCACCATCAACACACACATAATCAAGAGATATATGTCTAACATCCAATGGAATAGTCCAAAAATATGCAATGGTGTTTTCAACCATTACAACACATTCCCAATATGATAAGCACTAAAATAACTGAAATAGTTCAACTAATTTAGTACAGGTGAAAACGAACATGAATCATAAACATTCACAAAATAATATTACAAGCATTCATAATCCAAGCATGAAAAAGGTGATAGCCATCAGGCTTCATATTTTAAGTAAAAGTACCAAGACACATTTATACAACGAACACCACTAGCTCCAATAGTGGAGCATTGGAGCCACTACTTGCTCCCGAAAACAACTAGCTTGTCTCTTTGATGCCTTGTGAGAGGAGCTAAGGTGAAAAATCCTTTTATCATAAAATGAGGGTGTATATATAACCAATGGGGTGATGCTTCACCTTCCTTGTGACTCTTGGAATACCCTCATGGTTGTTTGACTTCTTATGGCTTTTTGAATTTACATGACTTTTCATATTTTGTACATGTCCTTTGGACTTCCACTTTACAATACATTTTCAAATAAGAATTTAAATAATCCACAAAAATGATGTGGCATATGGTGACTCATGACATAACATGACATGACACTACTGTCATGGATTGTATGATGGCATGGAAATTTCAATTATTTCTGGTTTCTTCTTGATATGTGTCTTCTTGAGAATGTTCCTTTGTCCACCTCCATATGGCTAAGAGATTATGAGTCTTCAATGATATGAGGTTTTGGGCTGCGGTCGAAAATTGATGTCCTTTTTCTTTCTCTTACTTGACCAGCTTGCATAATCAACTACAAATATGTCTTCCAACATGTTTCCTTTGTTCATATCCTTCTTAATCATCCTATCATGGTATAATAGAGTACCTACATATATAATTCACTCATGACAAGATGACATCAGTCTGGTAAACCCTTAGTCTAAGATGTTGCAGTTTGATCTAATAACTTTGTTGGAACACGTGGAAAGTTGAGAGAGAGGCTCAGTGACTATACAATTGCACAAATCAGGCAATCATGAGTGAATATTGATCCTCAATAATGCACAATGCGCAGTTCAGGCTAGACTGATCAAGCAAATTGTGCAATTTTGGAGCTCATTGAGCCAAGCTAAAGGGTTAAGCACTGATTTTGTCCATTGTGCAGTTTTGGAAGGCATAGTAGGCTGACTGATTGTGCATTGTGCAACTCAGGAGCTCAAGGGCTGGTCTTGAGGTTCGATATTGCACAATGCACAGTTGAGGCATGGATAGAGGGATGAATTGTGTTGTTTTGGAGGCCAAGGTTTGGGCTTGAGCACAAAAACTGTGTAGTGTAGAGTCTTGGTAAGTAGGAATTGTGCATTGTAGTTTCAAGAGGAAGGGTTGCAACTAGAGGGATGAGACTGCACAATTCACAATTCAGAAGGGTCAGATGAGGCTAAATTGTTTGGTCAAAGAGCTTTCAAAATTTGACTAAGTGTGGGATCAATGATGCTGATGTAAACAATGATAAGACTCAACCGTGACCACACACTTAGAACACTTGATGAAATAACAACATAGATCATCCATGACACATGAAAAACATACTTCCATTAGTTCGACAACTTTGTGATGACTTAAGACAAGTGCGACACTAAAGATACACTTTGCGACAGTCGTGACAACACTTATGTGATAGTGCTTACAACTTTTGAAATGAGTTTGAAGGATTTTTACATGGTAATACCAACTCCTTTATACAAATTTAACCCCTTGAAACCACCAAAACAAGCTCATATACATTGTGCAACACTTAACATGTGAAAATACAACATTTTGTTTTTCTTTCAAAAGGGACCAAAACACTTAGAGAAAGCACATACAATGGATTTTAATGTTTGTGATGACAATATGCAATACCAAGGTAGGCTCTGAAATTTGGCACAGGCCAAAATTTTGGAGGGTGTTGTAGAATCGACAACACTTGGCGACAGTGGTAGAATTCTATATTCTTTGTCTTGGTTGACTCTTTGGTACAGGGTCTCAGTTCTTCAAGGAGTATTAAATGTAGATTACATTGGCTTCCCCACTTACCCCATGAATAAAAATGGTCCCTTTTGTTCCTTATCAGTTGATCACAATCATAAGGTTCAACAATATTGCAATGTTTAGAATTGAAAAGGGTAGTGTAGTTTGTGAGCTTTATATTTTCAAAGTATAGTTTTTCATCTCTAGTGTTACTTCACTACCAACAGGCCTAGAAAATACCCTGGTGGAGTCACTACAAGAACACAAACATGGATCTGCTACTAGCAGACCTGGATAGTACCCCGATGGAGTTGCTTTCTTCACCTCTTTATGAAGGAAGCCTTTCTCTTCTTTTGCCTTTATTTATATATTTAAATAGGACTATGCATAGACACTTATTCATTTTATGGGTGGAATAGGGATCCCGAATTATTGAGAGAAAAAGAGGTTGTTCCTTCAGAGAAGCATATAGAGACCTCTAATTTAGGTTTACTTGTTTTGAATTTTTACCCTTTTCATCCTCTACTATTGGATAAGCATGAAAAAATTGAAACATAAGGAACCGAGTTCAGACATAAGGTTTCTAGAATAGACATAGGTATCATGGTTCAACACAAAACTCTCCTTACGGATGGATCGTATTTTCCGTCAGAACATCATTGACCAAAAGGTGAAACCAAGAGAAGGAAGAAGGACAAAGAGTTAGCCAAATGTTGCAGTGCCACAAAGTACTTTTCTATTTTTCCACATTTCCTTTTGAGCCAACAAATCATATTCATACAAGGTATCACAAAATTAAATAAAATACTATGCACAACAAGGAAAGAAAATTAGAAGACAAAAAAGAAGGAGGTTCAACCAAAACATGATGTGAAACCAAAATCATAAAACACAAAACAAAAGAGTAAAATGAAACTATACTTACTCCTAACCTAACTAGCTAGCAGGTTGGGGTCATGTGTATATAAATTTCCAGTGAAACCACTGTAGCTACTTCCAACCTAAATTCAAAAATATATAAGAAATTAAAACATATACAAAATACTATGCCACAGAAAAGATAAGAGCTTGAATAACTTTCACAATAAATAGAAGGTCTTTCCTATCAGTAGAGATATAGGCCATAGCCACTACTTCTAGCTTGTTCCCATTCTTACCTTTTTGATGATCATTATAACAAAAAAAACCATGATAGCTTCTTGTTAATGCACCTTCATTTGTGTCATCCTTCTTAGCATGCATGACAAAACACCAAAAATTTCTATTAGCCAAAGGGATTGCTAAGAAATATGCTTCCAGGTAATCATAGATTGGATCATGAAATTCGAAACAATCCTCTTGAAAACCCCACAATTCTTGAAAAGATGAATTTTCAATTAGAAGCATAGGGTCCGAATGAGAATCTTGTGAGAGATGATTGATCTTATCATATTTAGCTGGATTTTCAAGATAGTGAGGACCCAACATGACCATCAGTGAAGGCTGAAGTTCCTCAACCATTTGGCAAGTACTTGAAGGATGAGATGTTATACCATGAAGATAAAAGGATGTAAAACAAATTTCATTGGATTGATGATGGAAAAATGGTAAGTTCAGTGATAGTCATCAATGAGAAAATCATGATCAGATGGACTAGTTGAAGCATCACATTCCCAGTTAGTAATTAACCAAGATAAATCAATATGAACAACTCAACGAGTTGTCTGAAGAATAGAACAAACTTCCCTACATGATGAATGTGACAAACCGTTTTGTAACAGGTGAAAAATTTCACAAGCATCAAAATTATTGAAATAATTGACAATGAATGCTAGTATAGAAAATATACGAAAACAATTCAGATGTAGTTGGTGAAAAAGAGGAATGTGATTCAACAAATATCTGAAGAGATTTCCAGCACTCAAGAGGATTTATAGTGTCATGAAGACATTCACAAGAACATCTAGGAGTTGATTATTCACCATAGAACTCAACAGATATGGACTTTAAAGCCAAAGGTGATCTCCAAATTGATCAACTTCACAATTCTACACATTTATGAAAGGTATACACTCCAAACCCAAATTTAACACAAGAGTTTTACATGAGGATGAATTTAATACAATAGTATGATCAAAAACCGATCTCAAGAAATATGAAAATTGTAATGAGGAATTCCAAAATCCATCAAGATAAAGTTTGCATTGAGTGAAACAATATGAATGAAAAAATTGTGCAAAAGAATATATATCTGACATGGTTCAGGATTTTTACCAAGATTGCAAGAACCTGACATAACCATCAAAAAGATTTGAAGTGGCTTGGCTTCCTAACAAGTTCCTGAACTTTGAAAAGATAGATAAGAACATTTTATAAACTAAGTCAGGTCACAAATTTCATGTGGCTAATTGTTATCAATTAAGTTAACAAGATCACCATTATCTGGATGGAAGATATCTACATCACTAGTTTGATCAGATTTTCCAACTTCAACAAACAAATTACTCAAGTCATGATATTACTTTGATATCAAATCTGAGGATGTATGAATTGGAAAAGTCTCGTGATCACACTGATTCAAAGATTCCCAACAATAGATGATAAGGGATGGAATGGCTACTCTATAGTTTCATCACTTTCTTCTTCTTCATGGATATTCTCACTATCCGATATCATTTCAAGATTCAACTCATGACATAAAAAACTTGAAGAGCATTGAGAATATCCATTGCAAGTTGATACATTGTAAATATTAGAGTACAAAGGATAGGGAGGTGAAGAGGAATAATCATTCATAAGTGAATCTTCTTTGATGGAAACAAATTTAAGATCTCTATATTTCAAAACAAAATCTTCTTGAGAAACTAAAAGATCAGTTGGTGCACTTAGGAATTCATGATCACATATATCAACAAAGTCATCATCATTAGAATGATTGCTACCCAATGCTATCGATTTACCAGAAGAATTGGTTGCATTTGATTCACCACCAAGAATGTGATATTGAAAATCATCCAAGAATGGAAGTGCATCATCTTGACATGGGGGACTTTGAAAAAGGGAAGAGAGATCAAAAGTATCTTCACTTTCCTCCACCTCTACCAGTGTAATGTGACGACCTTGTATCTGATTGCAATTTGAACCAACAACTTGAAAATCAAGAGAGTGTGAAGGACTAGTTCGTGGAATATATTGATCACGTGGATCATGACATGTAGATGATAGAGGATGACAGATGCCCCTTAAAAAAGTAACACTTTCATTGGAACCAGATTCAAGATTGATGTTAAGAGTGCCAATGTCATCTTGAGGAATGAAGGATTAGCCTTCACCCTATGCTCCATGAGCCACTCCAAGGTTTCTTTCATTAGATTTGAATCATGAGAAGCAGAAGGAGGATGCAGAGATGGATTAGGAATTTTATTTGCGGATTTCCCAACTTTATTATCATTGCAAGGAGGCACCCACATGGGGAATGGAAAAGGGGGAGGGAGAGGAAAGAAAGGATTAGTAGGTTCCTCCTCTAAAATTAAGGGTGTCTCGTGGTTTACAAGACTTGTGGAAGTAGAAACATCAGATGATTTGGATTATCCATGAAAAGAGATATGAACCAAATGCTCAAACGTTTGTTTAAAGAAATCCCAATCCATGTCTTGTCCCGAAAATTCATAACAAAGGTGAAGGAATCAATTCAAAAAATCCTCAACTGATTCAGTAGGCTTCATTCTTAGTTGATTAATTATTTTAAGAAAATTTTGGTAATCATACCTATCAAATTATTTATGAATCTCCTTCACAAGTTGGTCGAATGAATGGATAGAAGCAGTGGGTAATGTATGATACTATTGATTAATGCAACCTTCAAATGTGAGGGTGAGTAATATAGCCATGAAATCCTTGCAATGTATTTCATTAGAAAACAAAAAATGGGAAACTTGAAAAATAATTTCATGAAGATTTAATTGACCCTCGCCATCAAACTTAAATTGGAACAAGTTATGGAAAACTTCCATAGGGATGGCAAGATTAATGTCTTTAGAAAAAACTCGGGATTATGATTTGGGGAAGAACCATTTTGAATAAGATATTTAAAGTAGACTGAATGAGCACATGCTATCGTTTGACCCTCCTTCTAGCACCATTTGTTGACTGTGTTGGAAATATTTCAACCATGGGGGTCTCCTCGATGTGAGGTCCCAATTATACCTCACACGGTTTGGAATAGGAGGCCCATCCAGAGTATCCACCTGACTACCATGTGTTCTTATATATTTTCCTTGGCTCTAATTGTTAGCAAGAGAGAGTAATGTGTGTGTGCCTTCAAATATTGAGTGTGTTTGGTGAGTGTTCGGTTGTAGGTGTGTTAAGGTTCTTATGCTTTGGAGGGAAAATGAAGTGAGCCTCTAAGAGAGAGGTAATAGTACCGCTTTGGTAGAAACACACATAATCAAGAGATATACATATAACATCCATTGGAATAGTCCACAAATATGTGATGACCTTTGCAACCATTACAACACATTCCCAATATGATAAGCACTAAAATAATCGAAATAGTTCAACTACTTTAGTACAGGTGAAAATAAACATGAATCATAAACATTCACATAACAGTATTAAAAACATTCATAATCCATGCATGAAGAAAGTGTTGGCCATCAGACTTCATATTAGGTAAAATTCCAAAGACACATGTATACAACGAACACCACTAGCTCCAATAGTGGAGCGTTGTAGCCACTACTTGCTCCCCAAAATAAGTAGATTGTCTCTATGATTCCTTGCAGGAATAGCCAAGGTGAAAATTCCTTTTCTCATACAATGAGGTTGTATATATAACCAATGGGGTGTTTCTTCACCTTCCTTGTGACTCTTTGACTACCCTCATGGCTATTTGACTTCCTATGTCTTTTCGACTTTACATGACTCTTGATATTATGTACATTTCCTTTGGACTTCCACTTTACAATACATTTTTGAATAGGAATTTACATAATCCACAAAAATGATGTGTTATATGGTGAATCATGACATAAAAAGACATGACATTGTTGTCATGGACTACATGATGGAATGCCAATGTCAAGTATTTCTTGTTGCTTCTTTCTATGTGTCCTCTTGAGAATGTTCTTATGTTCACCTCCGTATGGCTCAGAGATAAGGATTCTTCAATGATATCAGGTATTGAGCTACTATCACAAACCGATGTCCTTTTTATTTCTCTTGATTGATCATCTTGCATAATAAACTATAGATATTTCTTCCAACATGTTTCCCTTCTGCATCTCCTTCTTCATCATCTTGTCATGGTATGATAGATTACCTGCATTTACAATTCACTCATGACAAGATGGCATCAATCTGATAAACCCGTAGCATAAGATGTTTCATTTTGATCCACTGACTAAGTCAGAACTGGGTGGAAGGCTCAGGGAGAGGCTTAGTGACTGAGCAATTGGATAGCTCAGGAAGTTAGGGGTGAAGCTTGAGCCTTGAGAACACACAATGCATAGTTTAGGCTGGATTGGGCAAGCATATTGCATAATTTTGGAGTTGAGTATGTCAGGCTAAAGGGTTAAGCATTGATTCTACCTACTACGTGGTTTTGGAAGGTAGAGAAGGCAAGGTGATTACATAATTAAACATCTCAGGAGATCAAGGGTTGGTCTTGAGGTCAGAGGTTGTGTAATTCGCTATTGGGGCCAGGTTGGAGGGATGAGTTGTGCAGGTTTGGAGGCCAACTCCAGGCTTGAGAGCTAAAACTACAGAGTGCACAGTCCCTGGAGACATGAACTGCGCATTGTGCAGTGTCATGAGACAGGGTTGGTGCTAGAGGATTAAGACTATGCAATACATAATTCAGGAGGGCTGGATGAGGCTAAGTTGCTTGATCAGAGAGATTTTGAAATTTGATCAAGTGTGGGATCGATGAATCTGAAATAAACAATGATAAGACTCAACTATGATCACACACTTAGAACACTTGATGAAACAACAAAATATATCATCTAGGACACATGAAAAACATAATTCCCTCAGTGCAACAACTTTGTGACAACTTACGGCAATTGCGACACTAAATATACACTTTGCGATGATCGTGATGACTCTTGTGTGACAATGCTGACGAATTTGGAAATGAGTGTGAAATGTTTTTACATGGTAAGATCAACTCATTTACACAAAGGTAACCCCTAGAAACCACCAAAACAAGCTCATAACATTGTGCAACACTTAACATGTGAAAATATGACATTTTTATTTTCTTGCAAAAGGGACCAAAACACTTAGAGAAAACACATACAATGGATTTCAATATTTGCGATGACAATATGTAAGACCAATGAAGGCTCTGAAATTTGGTGTAGGCCAAAATTTTGGAGGGTGTTGTAGCAGCGATAATAGATACAAAGATTGGCAGTGGGAAATCTCATCGTAATGGGGTTCCAAAATCTAGAACCACAGTCAAAATGGTTGATGCCTCACTGCTCATTCGATTACAAATGGCTAAGGCATAAGGCACTAGTAGTGGGAAATGACCAGTATCCCTAGCACAACACTCTGCAACATATCAAGTCCATGGATTGGAGGTGAAGGATCCATTTCCCAACTAAGATACAGGATAATAAAAGTAAAAGAAAGTGACTACTCTTGACCTAAAACTACTCTCTGATTCTTTTATGGGCATTGATGTCTAACTCTTCAACTATGAAATCTAGCTTTGCAACTCTAATACAGGCTAGTTAACATGACCAAGTAATTTGAAAGACCCATATGATAATGTGTGATTATAAACTAGTTTAGTTAGGTACATGGGATCCATGGTTGAGGATGATTTCTGCTTGAGATATATTTTGGTGTTTTTCTTCTACATCCATGGAGGGTATTCTCCTTGGAACAAATGGTAGCTAAGGAGAAGGAGGTTATGTGACATTAAGATGATTGGCCTGAAAGATTTGGTAGGCAGGAATAAAAACCAAACAAGGGATGAGTATCCAAATAAAAAACAAATATGGAACCTAAGGGGATAGATGGATGAAGATTGATTAGTCTATAAGATATAGACTAGGATGGGGAAATAAAAACTGAGGAACATATTTGAACAAAGAACAAGAAGAACACATGGGGGGATCATCACTAAAGGAGAGGTCGTAAACAAAATCTCACATTATCTCACTCTGTGGAGGGAGTGGATTGTATTTCTTTCACTCATATATTCCTATGACAACGTAGTAGTGCATATATTGGGCCCAACTATAGGAAAAGATGGAGTTTACTCAATGGACAAAGGTTGAGTTATTGCTAACATGGGGTCGAATCCTCACTTCCTTTTCTAGTTGAATATCTCTGATTTGGATGCCAACATGGGCTTTTATAGGTTGAGTGTCATATTGCTAATTTGGGACCGAATTTCTATCTCGTGGCATTAGTTTGTACCTGAGGTAGAGTTGGAATTGAAGGGGGACGAGTGATGTATGTTGCAAGATTTGAATGATGAGAAGAGAAGGGTTGACTTGACTATATATTGTGGTTACTTGTGGCTACCATACACTACTAAAGAAGAGGATTTATTGTTGAAATCATATGGAAAAATCCTAAACATGGGTATTTTGGGTGTTTTCTAAGGATAAATCTTGCATACTACTAGTGGAAACTCATCTTGGAGAACTATGGGTGGAGGTAGTTTGGACCTTTGGAATCCTTGTTCAACTAGAAGATTGGCTAGGTATTAGACTAATATTCTCAAGCCCCAAAATATGGATCAGGTGTGAAAATTACTGGAGAGACTAATTGCAGCCCATCTATGGTTGGGAGGAGAGTTATTTTCCTTGACTCAATTTCCCATCCTCATTTGGGATAAATACCTTTCAAGGTAATTGTATAATGAATGAATAGTGTGTTCAAGTAGATTATTTGATACTACTAATGTGTTGGATATGTGAATGTGTCATGGCTACTTGTATATGTTTAAAATTTGGTTACAGGTTTAAGGGATGTGTTGTTATATATCAATGTATGAATGTTCATGTTATACTATATGTAGGTTATGTTATGCAATGTCTACATTGTACTGTGTACAACCTCATAACAGTGGGTCTATGTGGAATGCATTAATTTTTGTGCATATATGGAATGTATAGAATATATGAAATGATCCTAATATATTGTGTATGGCTTAATCTACGCAATGTGGAGTGAATGGCATATAGAGAACACTAGTATAATAATGAAAATTATCCCTTCCTTATAGAATTCCTTCCCCAAAATCCAAACTCCAAAACTGGTATAAGGAAACTTCATCTATTTAAGAGCTAGGTTATGAGTACGAGTAATATCTAAATGCTCTCCTTTCATGTTGTAAGTATGTTGATTCATTAAAGACTACAAAGTCTTAGGCACTGCAAGTATGCACTATGAAGATTGATTGGGATTTGAGCACACATCTTTCTTTTGAGATGAGCCATAGGGTTGTGCCTAGTTTGGTTGTAAAGGTTCCATGTATTAGATGTGCTTGATAAAGTGCCCAATCATTAATTCCTTATTGCTTATGTCTATTGGTAAGGTATTCCATGGTGCAAAACAACATCATTGCTTCTCGGTGAGTCTCATACACTGCAAGCATGATTCGTGAAGAGTGATGGTCATTTTGGGCACGGATATTACATTTGAGCAAAGTGATTGGGCTATAAACTCCCTTTATTGCATTAATGTTGGATGATTCACATAAGATCAAAGAAGTGGGGCTACTCTATAATTCTATCATATGTTTGAATAAATTTCAGTAATAGCATTGTTTCCCTTTTAGTTTTGAACTAGCTTTATGTTATCATGATGAGATTAGGGTAATAGACATGGAATTATGGGAAACCATTAGCACAATTTAATTCAATCACCTATGTTGTGCTAGTGTTCATCCATGAGCACAAGAATTAGCTTGTCATTGGTATGATTTGAACCATGCTGGGGCTACATTAGTGTTATGGTGGATAAATCACTCTTGCAGATAAGAGCGTTCTCCCTAGATTCAAAGACAAATCTAGAAACAAGCAAACAAGTAATTGAAAACTTTCCTTAGTTTATAATTGAAATATGATGTATGAAATGTGCAAGAACCTCTTACCTTTCTACCAAATACTTGTATATGTCCCTTGATGATTTCAAAATCTCTTCATTGTTGCTTCAAAAGAAGGTCTTCATAGACAAAACAAGACAAGGAATAAAATAATAACATAGATAAAGATTGAAACATAAAGTGAATGGAGATTGCAACATAGCACATATCATAGCAGTAATCCAATCCTCAATTATAAACTATACAAAAGGTCAAGGATTTTTGCAATTAGCATCATAACAAGTTAAAATAGAAAAGAAACGATGCTTGTATTAATCTTGAATCAAAATGTGAGATTAAACCTTAGCCTTGATTTTGAAAAGATCCTCCCATTAGTCTCTAATCCTACCTTTAGGTGACAAGCTTTGAGTTCTAATTCAACAACATTAGTTTACATTACAAAGTCTTAATTTGTCCTAATTAAAGATTTCTACTTTATCCTTTGATCTGTGTTGACTTTATAGGCCAAGAGGAGGAGGTTTGTGATCCTCTTCCCAAGGGATAAGATCTAGAAAGAGAGGAATTAGGGTTCCACAAAGAGAGGTAGTTTGATTCATGAACCAATGGATGAGGCCCAAGTATGTAGTGGCTCGAGCCCTTTGGGTTGAGAAATATTCCCCCACCAAGGCTTCTAGAATTTTCTTTTTATTTGTACCCATGTTAAGCTATTTGTGCATTTTTTAGTGCAAGACAAAGTACAGGATTGTGTAGGCCACAATTGTCAAAACTACACTTGCACAGGTAATGACTAGGAAACCTATGCAAGTTCTTGAAAACATGTTTTTAAGCAATGTAATCTAGGATTATTTTTGTCTTTGTTTCCAACATTGTACGGGAATGTTTGGAACACTTAACCGGATAGTGAGAGATCTGAATTGGCAGTCATTTTCCATATAATCATCACTAAGGTAGGAATTCCCATACTCAAATCAAAAGTATCTCAAAGAATCAGTATGGAAATATACGAAGACCCATGTCAATAGTAGAAAGAGTGTGGGAACAACCATCAAATATGGATCTATATTTACAATCATGAATATTTAAAACTCCACACAGCTGGGAAGGATGAAACTAGATCCAAGGTCTTGGTCTCCATCTCTATCGATCCAAAGTCTGAATCTTACCATGCAAGTGAATGTCTCAAAGTCAAACATGGTAGAAACAACTTGATTACGAGTCAATAATGTGAACCATTAACAGGTGTGAGATGTTGGAAACTAGGATAATACTGAGAGGGGGGACGGGATGAATCAGTATTGTAACAGATTTTACAAGTTTAAAAATTATTTTCACTTTGAGAACACTATCAATTACTTCAATAATTTATGAGCATAATGAAATCAAACTCAATGGAATACACACAAAGAGAAATTTAAATTTCAGAACTTGTCTTCAATGTTATTAACGGAGTAGGCTACAACTTGAAAATACAATACTCTGGCTACAACCAACAGGAAGTTGCAACTGAATGGAGCTACAATTCCTAATAATTCTCCAGCACCAACTGGAAGGAGAACCAACCCCTCAAGGCACTCATTGTCTCCATCTTTCATCCATTTTGACACTCAGAAACATGAATGCTCTCTCTTATTTTCAAAACAGGT
Organism: Pinus taeda; assembly: GCA_000404065.3. Lineage (NCBI taxonomy): Eukaryota > Viridiplantae > Streptophyta > Pinopsida > Pinales > Pinaceae > Pinus > Pinus taeda. The sequence continues at coordinate 21,287 of APFE030209725.1, forward strand.
AAATCTCTCAACCACCAAAACCTTCATTAATACATGATTACTAAAAACACCATACCAACACCTTGCCGCAATAGAAGTTATGTCTAAAAAAGAATTTCTATATAATTATACTTGACTAGCTATCATTATATAGATTTTCCTTATAATTGGCTCTTAATTTATGCATGAAGCCATATTTTTTCATTTGTCTTTCTCATACTGGTCCTCTAGACTTGTTATCCAAGTCACCTGGCCTTAATAGCCTCTTTCTACACCTCAAACTAAGTATTTTTTCTAAATCCATGCATTCTGAAATTTTTAAGAAGTTAGCAGTATGCCTACTAAACTTAGCTCCAATTAAATTTAGCATTAATTGCCAAAACTTGGTATTTCCGCCATTTCCTTCTTAAGCTCCATCCATGGGCTCCTTTCCCCTATTTTTCACCATAGGACTGGTCTTTGTGACCTATCATCACCAAAATAAGAGTTTACATTGTTCCTAATCATGGTCTTAGATAAGTGTCAGGTCATCATATGTTTTAATGGGTAGGTGATCGGTTAAGAGTCTCAAAGGTCTCATTTTCATATCCAAATAAAGCTTAAAAACCCTATTCCATGTCTCATAAGTCTCACATGCTATTTAGAACCCATATCTTTAACCATTTTGAAAATTGTGTTGAAAAAGAGCATACATAGCAGTTTCGTAGCGTGCTACGAAACTGCTGAAGGTGAATTTTTATTTTTATTTTTTAGAAGTCAGGTTCCAAGGGGATTATTAAGCAATATAAACCTCAATTTTGAAAAGTTAAAGAGGTTTTTATTCCTAACATACTTAAATACAAAAACCTCTCTCAGTTTCTTTAAATTAATTATGAGGTGGGAGAAATTAATGACCCAACTTGCATTATAAAACTGCTGAAAGCCATTGAGAGAAAAACTCTATTTTTTGGTTTTAGTAGTTCACTTCATGATCCGTTTCTGGCCACATTCCAAAGTATTTTGGAATTCTAAAGGATTTTTTTCTTCATAGAATCTTCCGTTACAATAACCTATCTCAATTTTTTCATATGTGTTACCAGTTGGGCGATACAAGGCTTTCTTTGAGGCCATATTTTCAGAAATCAGAATTTTCCAGTTTTATACATGATGTTCAAAGACAGTTTATGGGCAGTAGGAGAGGTACTGCAAAAAATGAAGAGATTTTTTGTTCAAGACAACATGCTTTCCAAAAGCCTCCTTCAGTTTCTCAAAATTCATTTTGGATAAGGAGATAAGAGCTCTGTCTCAACACCTATTTTTCGGGGCTGAAGAGACAAATTGAAGATTTTGAAATTCAACTAACAAAGTCTGAAGGTTAGCTACATCAGAGATGAAAAAAGAAGTGGAATGGCATGGTTCTATGGAAGTGATAACACATGTCATTTGTCTCAAAAATTTGAAATTTCCAGCAAAATGGTTTGAAGATCATCAATAAAGGTAAAGTCATAATTGCATAAAATAGATTTCCTAGTTTTCAGGGTAGTTAGGTCATGGAACAACAGGGTTCATAACAAGGCTGGAGACATCACCAAATTGGACCTCATGAGGTTGCAAGTGGCAAAGGATTAATTAAAGACTAGATAAGGTTGTTAGAAGTATATTTAGGAGTTTTAGTCCTACTTGAATTAGGACTCTTCAAAGATAGTCAAGCTGTCATTTTGTAATTAATAAGCTTGTTTTATGGTTAAAATAGGTGTCTAGGATAGGAATTCTAATTTCTCTGATTGTGGATCATAGAATACAAGGTTGTAAACCTATATATGAAGCAAGAGGTTGAATTATCAAGAGGGTTGGAGACTTTTTGGCCAAGCTGTTACTTTATGTGAAGGAATACAATCAGTAATACAGAGAGGTTTTCTTGAACAAAACTGAGTTTAGATAGGGTTTAATCCTTTCTTAATCTATATGTTATTTTAATTACTTGCAGTAGATCTTATTGTTAATACTCAGAATTCATAATCTAATGCTCTGACTTCCTTTAACAATAAGATGACTGTGTTTTATATTTGAACCACCAACACTAGATTACATTGCTATTATTCAAAATTCACAACCATGTGCTCTGATTTCTTTTAGTAATGGAATGATTGTGTTGAGCAATAGATCTCATTTCTATTACTCAGAATTCATAATATTATGCTCTAACTTCCTTTAGTAATGGAATGACTCTTTTGACCTATGTTATTGAGTGAATTGTCTTTGTTTAAGAACCTTATTTGTCTCAGCTTTCATGTCAAGAAACCTTGCCACTAAATTTATTGACTTGTTGACTCCATAGCCCATTGATAGCAAGCCTTCATATTTTCAACCTACAAAGACACAAAACCAAGATAGAGTTAGCCATCTATATTATCATTAATCAATATCATTAACCCTTGAGAGAGCCCTCTCAGGTTGAGGAGGCTAAGCCTTAGCTAAAATATTGGTTTGAAAGAGTTACTCAGAGTCTGCTTGATCAACAGCCTATCAAGGTCAGATTTTGTGATAACACGACCATCGGCTTAAGATATAAGGACTAATCCTTTTTTAAACTCCATCAAAGCCTCTTTTTCTTTGTTAATGTCTCTGCACCACTGGTCGCAATCCTTAAGTGTTTGAGCCCTCTACGTGTCTTTGTATTTTTCCACACCCATGGTTCTCGATCCACTACACAAGACCCTATTTGGGCACATAGTCTGTAACACCTTTTCCTTGACACTTTCCAATAATTCAAATCTTTATAAATTAAAAGATTTTTGGATTTGGGGTTATCATGTTTGAGGGGACCACCCAAATTGTAATTCATTTTTTTTTTCTTTGGCTACATGGCCTAGAGCTTACAACCTGATATTGCTGTAAAACGCAAGAATTTGAAACCTCTGCGCTCCTAACTTGCAGGCTGACTTATCTCCATGGGGTCCTCCTGATGCTTCGTTCATTGGTCTATGGCCTGCCATGCTGTCCATACACCACAGTGTCTCGTCACTTTACAACCCAGAAAAAACTCCTTGCGCACCTATTAGACCTTCCTAACTCATTCCATCAACATGACATCATGTTGATGTCTCTGTCACCATGTGTCAACCTCTAAGTGGTGACATGTGTCACCAAGAAAAAGGCCTCTTAGGTGCCTAGAAACCCCAAATCCACCTGCCACGTGTCCTCCTCCGAGTGGTTGTGTTGAAGTCATCCTCTAAATCGTCTAGGCTAACCACATGTCATCACCTATCCTCCTGGAGGAGAGAAAGAAAGTCCTTCAAAACTTTTTTTGGCGACCTATTTGATCCGAATGGAAAATGGCATCAACCCATGGTACTCATCCACCCATATTATTCATCGACCCATGGAATTTACCCATGGTATTGTAAATGGCATCCGCCGGTGGCATTGTAAAATCCACCCACGGTATTCATTCGCCCATGGAATTGACCCGTGGTATTGTAACTGGAAAAATACTATAAGTAACAAGTCATATTTTGTAAAAGGACAGATTGTCCGCCACAATGTATCCTTTATAGTTATTATCAGTTTTAATAAAAAGTTTCTTTGTGGTTTTGTTTATTGGGCATTCTCCTCTTTTTTTCTTCTTGGATTTCAATTTCTTTTAGATCTTAGGGGTCTCCCTCCAAGATCCAGATCAGTGGTAACATAGTAGGTTATGATTCCATGGGAATGAGGATTTGATACATATTTCAGTTTCAAATTTTGCACCAATATTCAGCAAACTTCAGGCATGTGCTACATCCTCCACAGAGCATTTTCTTGGGCCAAGCGGGAAGAATTTTTCATTTTTTCATTTTTTTGCAGGCATGTTCTTGGGTAGCGACTTTGCAGATCAGATTTGAAAAGTTTAGTACATAATCTACAAAAAAAAAATATCAGATCTAGATTCCTTGAGAAAAAATACCAAAATTCAATAAAAATCAGCCAAATCAAAGTCCAGATGAGGGAGATATCGCTGATTTAAAATCAGCTACGTTGTAGAATTTTTTTTGACGGAAACTGGTGGATGGTGACTCTCCTATCATTTTTTTTAAGTTTTTGGTGCAGAATTTCAGAAAGAGGATTTTAGATCTGAGCTCCTCTTGAAAAATCACCCAATTTCAAAAAAAAAAAAAGGGTCGAATCAGAGTTCGGATGTGGGAGATATCATTGATTTAAAATCAACTATTTTTTCAATGCTTTTATGATGACAAAAAACATTGCAAGCGAATCAGAGATTCTAGTGTGTCCAGATAAGGATTTCCAATACATGGGAAGATGAAAAATGATCCTTCTGCTTCCAAAAATAGGCTACAATAAATATTCTGAGTTATATTGACTAAGTTATGCCCATTTTAATTCTAGAGTAGCATTCGGAGTGGGTTCCCATTGGAGACGTGCCCTCCCACCCCACTTTAGTAGGCACCTGCTTCACATTTATCAGTTTCAACATAGCAACATTCGGCTTGGGTTATTTGGAGATGTTCCCTCCCACCCCAGGCTATGTAAGCACCTGCTACTTCATCAACAACCAACATCACGGTTATGGGTCATCCACAAACCCACACTTCATCGAAGTCCATTTGCTAGGCCGCACACTGTCAGTATCACAGTTGGTCACAAGCATTACAGGGTATCTCTATCCTCATATCTTCATGGTTATGGGTCATCCACAAACCCACACTTCATCGAAGTCCATTTGCTAGGCCGCACACTGTCATCATCACAATTGGTCACAAGCATTACAGGGTATCTCTATCCTCGGATCTTCGTTTATCATGGTAATGGGTTAACCACATAAAACCCTTATCTTTAGTGGCTCTTCATATTCAACAAAGGCTTCGTTGGAGGGAAATTTACGCAATGGGGACCATTGCTTCTTAAGGAAGGAGGAATGATCCGAATGGAAAATGGCATCAACCCATGGTACTCATCCACCCATATTATTCATCGACCCATGGAATTTACCCATGGTATTGTAAATGGCATCCGCCCGTGGTATCGTAAAATCCACCCATGGTATTCATTCACCCATGGAATTGACCCGTGGTATTGTAACTGGAAAAATACTATAAGTAACAAGTCACATTTTGTAAAAGGACAGATTGTCCACCACAATGTAGCCTTTACAGTTATTATCGCTTTTACTAAAAAGTTTCTTCGTGGTTTTGTTTATTGGGCATTCTCCTCTTTTTTTCTTTTTGTGATTTTTCTTTTGCTTTCTCTTAGGAAACTCTCTCACCCGGATTAGGCAGTTTTTACTCCTTTCAAGGCCCGAGTGTTAAATTTTGTGATTGTGTTATTTGTATTTCTTTGTTTTCTTGATTTTAGGAACAATCTCTCATCCTGGTTAGGCGAAGTCTGCACTAAACCTCTTCCAAGGCTTGAGCTTAAATTACTGAATTGTTCATTTTTTTTCTATTAATTATAGGGGCCATCCTCTCGTCCTAGACATGCAAGTTTTTTTTACCCTATTCTAGGGCCTGAGCTCTAGATTTGCTTGGATGTTTTTCTTTTACTTTCATATTGCATGAACAGAGACATGAATAAAATGGGCAGAGGTAGACCCCCAAAAAGAGGAAGGAAAGATCTAGGCAGAGTTACTTATATCTAAGAAATCATTTCAAGGGCCAAGTCAAGAGAATCATCATGAGCTATTGCTAGGGTTAGATCTCATATGAGGTCTGATACGAGATCTGGAGGACAGTCAGTTTCACAACCAAAACCTCCACGAATAACAAAAGCAGAATTCAAGGAAGAAGAAATAGGAAGAAAAGGATCATAGGAATTGAACATTTTGAGTTCAGAAGAAGAAGAGGAAGACTTGAGGGAATTAACTCCACCATTTGATTGAGGAAGTGTTGTTAAACAAACTCAAGCCCACATTGTAGAATAACCAGAACCCATTGAAATTCCAAGTGAATGTTGGAAGATATTCATGGCTCATCCAACTTCCACGATCAAATTCCAAATTGGAAATATTAGAGGTGATGTACCTATGAATTCTATTCTTTTGACAACACTACCTAATTTCCATGGTCTATCTTCTGAATATCTTGACACATACCTCATTGAATTCGACGTTGTGTTTCTGGGATATGATTATATTTCTAATGCTAAGAAATTGAAGATATTGCCTTCTACTCTCAAAGGCACAACTTTGAGATGGTTTATGGGTTTAGGGGGGAATCTATTAGAATATGGGATGACATGAAGACAATTTTCCTTGAAAAATATTAGGTCTACTGCAAATCTTGAGATATTAAAGAGAAAATCTTTAAGATTGTGTAGAAATAGGATGAAAACATGGAGGACTCTTTGGAACGCTTTAAATACAACTTACAAAGATCAGGCCCCAATGATTTGGATAAGGATATCTTAAAGATAATATTTCTCTGGGCACTAAGGGAGGAATCTTTGGAACTCCTAAACATGGTAGGAAAGGGAGATATCTCAAAGGAAGAATTCGATACCATCTATGAGTTTTGCATCAAATTTTCATGCAGAGATGCGAGGCATAAGCAAGGAGTATGAGCTCTCAAGACATCTAGTTGTGGGCTTATAAAAGCAGAAATAGGAAACATGTTTGATAATTTGAGGGCTGATATTCTAAGCACATTGTCCTCACAGTGAGATGTTCTACAAGAAAAGAAAAAATAGAAGGAAGTCGAGAAGACAATGGCCATTTTCTGTCCTTAATGCAGGAATAAGAACCCGCTAAATGAATTCCCACTCAATACAATTGAAGCCTATGAAATATGTGAGAAGAGTCATTCTACTAGCATGTTTCCATCTCTTCCTGGGCTGAAGGAAGTTTTTAAGGTAGAAAATGAAGAGGTAGATCAAATTTACTTCATGGGATCAAAGAAACCATGGAAACCATGGACACAGAACATGAATCAAGGTATGCCTCAATACCCTTCTCAGTATTTTAATAATTTGAATTTTGGACCTCATTCTATACCATTTTCACCTTCATGGCCACAATACTATCAGTATCCAATGCCTTGGAAATCATGGTCCCCCAAACCTAGTCTAACCCCTTCATGGTCCCAGAGCTGGCGTGGACCCCCTCTTCCTACAGGTCAATTCTCCCAGCCCATGTCACAATAACAGCTACAACTTCCCTCTAACACCTCCATCGACAATCCTCCTCTTCATCCACAACTGACTGTTCAATCCAACCTGAACTTGAATAATAGGGGATCCCAATAGTTTGAGACACTTAACCTACTTGCATACAAAATTTCCACCGTGGAATGTAATGAATTAAATCTTCAGTTTAGTCGAGTGGTAAATACTAAGACTTTATCGATAATTGTTGAACATATTGACGATGAATCCTCAGAACCAGAACCTAGGAACTTCTCTAGAAGGACCAAGGGTGATTCGAAATGGATTACCATGGAACAAAAAACCCTTGCTCAAACAATCATCACTCAAGGATGCCAAAATGGCCCACCGTACCCTTAGAGGTTATCCTTGATCAAACAAATTCCCCAACCTGAATTTGATCCCTTGGGGGAATTGCAGAAATTATTTTTCAAAATACCATTACTACAAGCTATGAAGGATGTATCGATCTATGCTAAAACGATTAAGAATTTGTTCTCCAAAAATCTCAGAAGAAAACCAAAAGACCCAACCACTATTCATGTCATGGGAAAATTATCAGACATAAAGTTGACAGAATCTACACTTGTCAAATATGGTGATCCAAGAAACCCAATTCTTATAGTACAAATTAATGGAGTTCACATCCCAAATGTGTTGGTAGACCTAGGAGCTATAATTAATGTTATAACTCCCATAACTGTACTTACCCTAGGCCTGCTTGATCTTAAACCAACTCCTACAGTCCTATAACTTGTAGACCGATCCAATGTAAGACCAGTAGGGAAGTTGGAATATGTGACTATTCGTGTAGACTCATGGAAATACCCTTTCTATCTTCTAGTGCTACATACTCAATCTCCAACCGAGGGGCATCCATTGATTAGGGGTAGGCCTTGGTATGCTACCACAGATCCTTACAGTGGGTGTCAATCGAAAAATATTGTGATATCCAATGGGGAAAACACAAAGAAGCTCGTTCTTTACCCACCGACAAAACCAAGCCCATCAATAAAACCAGGGTATACCTTAGCACAAAAAATTCCACCCTCGGATGAGCCTAAACATGGAAATGAATATATTAGACCAATTCTTACCATTAATGAAGCTCTATGTTTTAAGAGTGAAACAGAAGACGATGCTATTAGCACATTTATTAGTAGTCCCAACTTCGTTTCTGGTTCAATCTGATGGCTATTAAAGTCAGTCATGAGCTGCACTACTCAGGAAACTATTGAAGCAGAAACAAAAATTGAAAAAAATTCTTTTCATTGTGTTGAAATGTGGCAACAAGAATATTCCAATTTAATTTGTCCTTGAATTAAATTGTGAATTAAAGAATTTAGTTTTAACAGCTACTTGGAAATAATTAATTAAGTTATTTTGGCTTAATTAGTTGGAGAAATTCAAGTTAGAAGTCTTTTTGAAGTCATGCAAGAGTTATCCCTTAAATTAAGGAGATAAGATTGAGTTATATTTGGGTTGTAATTAGTTAACTCAGTTTATTGAGTTAAGTCTAGTTAAATTAGTTCCAAACTATTTGAGGAACTAATAGAGAGTTAACAGTCAGTTGATGCATGCATGCACTCAACTAGTGTACTCCAGTTAAATGAAGATTACCTCATCAGAAACGCATGCATGTCTACTCTGAGAAAGACCCAGTTGAGATTAAATTCAAGGATAGTGTACTATAAGTTGCATGTGTTTTCCTATAAATAAAACTCATGCACGCAGAAGGAATCATTCCCTAAGGATTGCGTAGTTCTAATAGTGTGTGAGATCAGGTAATCATCCACTGGGTGAATGAGTTTTCCACTTGGTTGAAGGAGATCATCCCAGAGGAATTGTGCAAGGAAATAGGAGCTTGGAGGGCAAAGAGGAAGGCTTGTGAGAAGCCAGGATTAGCTGTGAGCATCTGTGAGGATTATACTGAGCGCTGGCTAGCTATGAGAGCTAAGGCTTTGTATGATTCCTATGTATTTCCACCTTGTATGCTAATACAGATAGTGGGGTTTTTAGCTGAGGCTTTCACCAAAGTATTTTCATGTGTATTGTGCATTGATTCTTCTTCTTCTGGTTATACTATTCAACTTGATCTTTAAGCTTCCGCAAATTGGTAGTAGAAGTAGGTTATAATATTCTGCTTTGATTTATATTGCATTATCGAGTTAACCTACAATAGATTTTCTACAAATTTTACCCAATAATAGTATTCCTGTAGAAATTGATCAAGGGAAAACACTGAATGTTAATCCTAATCTTTCACCTTCCCAGGCTGAACAATTGTTGAAATTCCTTTGGGATCGGAAGGAATCCTTCACTTAGGAATATGCAGATATGAAAGTGATCCCTACTGATCTATGTACCCATCATATATACATAAAATATGAATTCCAAAATGTTCGAAAACCACAAAGAAGGTTGAATCCTTCCTTGAAGAACATTGTCAAAGAAGAACTGTAGAAGCTACTAGATGTTGGGTTTATTTATCCAATATTGGACAGTCAATGGGTATCCCCACTAGTCATTGTTCCAAAGAAAAATGGAAAGTGGTGGAGCTATTTTGATTATAGGATATTGAATAAAGAAACTCAAGATTACCACTTTCCCTTACATTTTAGTGACCAGGTCCTCGACACATTAGTCAGGAAGAAGTTCTTCTCCTTTCTATATGGATTTAGTGGATATAACTAGATCCAGATAGCTCATGAGGATTAGTATAAAACTACTTTTACTTTCCCTTGGGAAATGTTTTAATATTGATTCCTTCCATTTGGCCTCTGTAATGTTCTTGCTACCTTTCAATGGGAAATATTGGGAATTTTTCCTGATCTAGTTAATGACAATGTTGAAATTTACATGGATGGATTTACCCCATATGGGGATTCTTTCGAAGAAGGTCTAGAAAATTCAGAAAAAGTACTTAAACGATGCAAACAAACTCATGTTTCTCTTAGTATAGTGAAATGTCATATGATGATGGAAGAAGGGGTAGTTTTAGGGCACTTACTTTCAGCTGCAGGAATATGGGTTGACCCTACTAAGGTTGAGGTAATCCTAAATTTTCTTACACCAAAGAAACCAATGGCAGTATGTAGCTTTATTGGTTATGATGGATATTGTAGATGTTTTGTAGAAATCGTTTCTAAAATAACATTTCCACTTTTCCAATAATTGCCTAAAGTTACAGAATTTGTTTAGACTAATGCATGTGAAGCATATTTTTCAGAAATCAAGAAACTAGTCTATAAAGTTCCAATATTACAAGCCCCTAACTAGAAACTCCCATTTCATATCTCCACAGATCCTTCTCATATAACAGTAGGGGCAGTATTAGGACAACAAGAGGACAAGAAACTGTTGTGATTTACTATGTTTGCAAGAACTTCACTACTCTTGAACTCAATTATACGGTAATTGGAAAAGAAATTTTTTTTGTCATATATGCTATTAATAAGTTTCAGCATTATATTATAGGGTACCCCACCTTCATGCACATAGACCATTCAATCATTAGGTATCTGATGAATAAACTGATATCTCATGGTCGAATTACAAGATGGTTGTTATTGATACAATAATTTCATATTACTATTGTAGATAAACCAGGAAAAGATAATGTGGTAGCAAATTTTCTATCTAGGCTCAATACTAATGATGAAGATGCACCTATAGAGGACAGTTTTTGTGATGAGCATATCTTTTCAATTTCTACTCACATTCCTTGGTATGCAGATGTTCCTAACTATCTTGTTACAAGGAAAGTACCTAAGCATTTGTCATATAGGTAACAACAAAAAATTATCCAGAAAAGGGTTTGTTACACATGGATAGGAGGATATCTCTTCTACACTGGACCAAATCAGTAGATCCAACGTTGTGTAGATGAGGATGATATTTATGATATTTTAATAGCTTCCCATGATGTTCCTTATAGAGGGAATTTTGTAGATAAGTGAACTGGTCATAAGGTGTTGTAGATGGGATACTATTGGCCTTCTATTTTTTGTGATTCTAGGAAATATATTCGTAGGTGTGACAACTACCAATGGATGGGTTAGCCTGGCTGGTTAGATGATATGCCACTATGGCCTCAATTAGTCTTGGAGCCTTTTGAAAAGTGGGCTATTGATTTTATTGAGTGATTCAACCTTCCTTCACATCAGAAATTCCACATTATGGTCTACACAAATTACATGACAAAATGGGTGGAAGCCAAAGTTGTCACAAAATCCACAAAATAGGTTATCTCAGACTCTTTATTTGAAGAATTGTTTACTTGGTACGGATCTCCCAGAGAGATAGTCTCAGATGGAGGGGCACAACTCACATCACATTTAATAGCAACACTTATGGAAAAATATGGGATCAAACATAGGGTGAAATCTTCATATCATCCTCAAGCGAATGGTTAAGTTGAGAGCACAAATAAGGTACTGGAGAATATCCTTACAAACATTGTAGAAAACCATCACCAAAATTGGGCTGAAAATCTTCCTCAAGCACTTTGGGTGTATAGAATGACATGGTGGAATACAACATGATTTTAACCATATGAGCTTGTGTATGGGAAATCTACTTTGTTTCTGGTGGAATTAAGAATTAAGACACTCAAGACAACTCTTGAAGTAGGTTTGGATCTTTCTATAGCCTAGGAACACCAACTAGAACAACTAAATGAGTTAGATGAAATTTTTTTGATAGCTATACATAATATTGCTACAATTTAGCAACAACAAACCAATTGGCGCAAACAACTCATCAAGAAAAATGTGTTTCAAAAAGGTGATTGGGCGTTACTCTATGACTCCCAATTCAAGGACTTCAAGGGGAAGCTCTGCTCTCAATGGATGGGACCTTATGAAATTGATTCAGTATTTGACAATGGGACTGTTAGACTTACAATGATAGATGAGGCACACACTCCTTTATTTGTAAATGGGCATTGCCTCAGATTATATTATCGCTCGACCTCTAGGGAATCCTTTGTTAAGCATTTCTCTGATAACTCTACTTTTGAAATTTTTTATGCAAAGAACTCTTCCTCTACATCTTATAATAGTAATGATGATAATAATAATAATAATAAAATGTTGTTGGTGTTTTTACTCCATTGGTGTTGATACTTCGTCGATGTTGTTACTTCACTCGTGTTGTCACTCCACTGATGTGGTTACTCCACTCGTGTTGTTACTCCGTCAGTGTTGTTACTCTGTCGATGTTGTTACTCCGCCAGTTCTATTACTCTACTGATGTTATTACTCCACTATTTTTGTTACTCCAGTGGTGTTGTTATTCCGTTGATGTTGTTACTCCACCCATGATGAAACTCCTCCAAGGTAAGTCGCTAGGTAAGTCCCCAACCGGCTCTGTGGATTTGATTGGTATTTCACTTATGACATGACCAACCATGGCCAAGGACGGTCATACCTTAGTTAGGGGGAGGTATCACATTTAATATCAAAGGTATCATATTTAATAGCAATTATTTCATGTCATAATTTTTATTAAACCTTGCATCAACTCATACATCCCACAATTATTACCACTATAATCTGTTTCAATCCATAACCCCCACCATACCCTGCACACTTATCCACGCAACTTGGAAATTTAATCATGTACGACAACATTAATTTTTGGTCTTTTCTAATGTGTCAGATTAATTACTATAATTATCATGAATTTACCATCAGTTTTCCCATAATCCTTGTCTGGATTCACCTGTTACCGCATTCCTTGTTATCACAATCTCGGTCACCGTAAACTTTACCGGCTAACAACCCATTCAATGGTTTCCTGCTACTCCGAGTGCTACTATAGTGCAACTGGTAGAATGGGTAGGTAGTCAAGTTGTTAGACATGAGCCAAAAGATACAATGTAGGTTTGGCATCACTCAAATGAATGGCATATTTTTCAAAGTGTCGGATGCAAATCTACTTTGAGAGGTTGCAGGGTTTTGATGAAGGCATAATAGTCGAGTTTGTATTGAATTTGGAAGGGAATTATTTCAAAGTTTGTGGACTAGAAATTCCTATAATAGAAGAGATTATATCAAATTTTAGCAGATTTCCACAAGGAGGGCATAAATGGTTTTCCCAGAAAATGCCCTTGTCAGAATTTCCAGAATTGTTCATGTAGGCAGGAGAAACCATGGCTCAGAAAGGGGGCGAAGATGACTGAAAATAGTTGTTGCATCCATGGGCCGAGGTTGCATACTTTGTCATGTGATACATTACCTGTGAAGGTCGAATTTCTACTTTATTTAAATATCATTTCAAGCTTCTATCATGTCTTCAGTTCCGTCAATTGCATTCTCTAAATATTTCATTTTTCCTTTGGAACAATCTTCAATTAATGGCATGCTCTACATGCCAATCACGCCAAGCATTTGCAGTCCTTACTTACCATGGATTTTCCAGGTTCTTAGTGGTGCATGCCCTGTTATAGACCCCTATAACTTGGTCACATTTTTTTGAACTAGCAAAAGAAGAGCTCGTGACTATGATTGGAGCAAGGGTTGAGGAAGAACTGTTGGAAAAAGCAGTAGTCACAGTTGACACTGCTCCATAATAACTAGCGTCAACTATCAAATAGTTGGGGGAAATGGGGGAACAAGCGATGAAAGAAGTAGAGGAAGGTAGGGAGGAAGAAATGATAGAACAACCAGCGAATACAGGGGATAGAGATGAAATTGGAGAAACTGAGGCAAAAGGCATTGGAAGAATGGAATTTGAGGAGGCTACTCCTCTATCTCTGTTCCCCACTTCCCTATTGAAAGGGGCAAGGAAATTCCGCTCTCCTACTTGCACAGTATGAGAAATAATATCTCCTCTGGTATTAAAGTTTGTACGAGTAATTACAGGAGAAAGCACCACTCTTGACACTCCTTCATAAGAACCAGTGCCAACTGTTGAGCCAATGGGAGAGGAAGCTACCCTTGACAATGTTACACAAGAACTAGTGTCAACTTTTCGACATATGGAGGAAGAAATTATTGTCGATACAACTACACAATAACCAGTGTCAACCGACGAGAAAATTGAAGAAATTATTGTTGACACTGTTACACAAGAACCAATGTCGACTGGTGAGAAAATTGGGGAAGTTTTTTGTCAACATTGCTACACAAGACCCAATGTCAACCCATGAGAAAATTGAAGAAAGGGGTATCGTTGATATTTCTCCACAAGAACCAGTGTCAACCCCCAAGTAGTTGGAAAGAGACATGGTTGTTGGTGCTGACCCGCAAGGGCCAGAATCAATTCCTCAGCATGTGGAAGGAGAAAACAGGGCAACAGAATGACTACATGAAGAAAATGGTTATGGTACTACTCTTCAGTAACTTGCAGTGGATCTTGAGCCATTTGGAGGAAATAAGGAGGTATCGAGACCTGCAAAAGAAGGCACTTAAGCCACCCCGCGAATTGTTGAACAAGTGGAGGAAATAAGAGTAAAACAAAAACCGTTGATGAGTTTGTTGACGTCAATCTCCAAAACCCAACATTGGTCGTGAGATTGTTGGTGAAGATCATTATTAAATAGGAATTCGTTGAAAATTGTGCAAAAAGGAAGCCCCCCATCTAGAACTGGTATTGGTTTTTGTGCAAGGAGAATATGACATTAAAATTGGAAATTACTAAGTTGAGGAGACAAGTATTGTGTTTGTGAAGACGGGTGAGAAGGCAAAAGAGGAACGTCGGTCAATCTACTACAACTCCCAGAGCTGAAACAACTTTAGAAGTAGTACAGACTGAGGATAGGCTGACAACCTCAGTAGCTACAGAAACCGAGTCATTTCTACATTTGATCGAGTCTCGGGAGTTTCTATTGATCGCAAGAATTCGGAAATGGAAAACCACCACTTCTAGTCTTCAGTAGGGATCTATCTATTTGGAATATTACCAAAAAGAAGTGAAAGGAAGTGAGGAACAAGCAGCAAAATTGGTGGCTGATCATGTCACCCAGATAAAAAAATCTAAGAAAAAACAACAAAAACAACAAAAAAATATTGAAGAATTACAAGGGCAAGTTCAGCTACAAAAGGTGGAAAATGATGAAATGTTCACCTTAACGCAGTAGGTAATGGCATGATGACCTCCTGCTAACTTCTATTATTTGTTTCTTCATGAGAAATATTTGTTTATGTCTTGAAAGTATCCACAAGGAAATTAACCATGACATAGAAGACCCTATGCAGTTTCTGTGGATCATGAGAGCTCACAATCTACTAAACCAACACTTGGTGTGCGAACTTTATATGCTCAATTACATTTTGGAAAGAGACCAGTCATTTAAGCATGTGTCATATGTAGGTGATATTCAATTAAGAGCATTCACATCCTTCCTAATTAATCAGGTTAAGTAGGAAAATGCCTTCAACACGTTCGAAGAAAATCAAGCAAATTGGCCACTTGTGATCAGAATGGAACATTGTAAATTGGTGAATATTTATAATAGACTTCAAACATTTCTACAATTGGAAGGATGAAAAAACTAGATGTTGACAACACAGAAATGGTGTGTTGACCTGTGTGGGAGAAAAATCTTCACTTTTCAGCAGGAAGCCCAAGACGCTTATCAAAAGCACTGGATGTTATCATCATCAACAGTTCGTGCAAGAGAACCTTTTAGGGCCCCCAATTTTTTCAGGGCTCTAAAGATAATTCCAAGTTATATTTCCAGCATATGACACTATGGGGTTTAGTGGATAGGACCGAGATTTCAATTCCCCATCATTTGACTATCTTCTGAGCAATACGCACCAGCTTCTGTGGCAGAATAGGATTGGTGGAAGGATACCCTTTACTCGGATGGCTTTAAACCTCGTGGGATAGATATGGCCACACAGTATGATCTTTCACAACTTCATTTCATTGATAGTAGGTCTAATCTAGACCTTCATAGGAAACGAACTGCATGAGGACATGCGATAAACTAGTTGGGGGGATATGTTGGTCCGTAAATTTTCCTGTTTTTACTTGTTTTTACCCACTTCACCTTACCCATTTCATAGCTTTTTCGAGGTTAAATTGTATCTCGAGAAATGAATTTATATCTATTTGTCATGTCTTTGTGAAATATTAATCGATGAAGCATAGTCCTAGGGGAACGTTGCTTATGCGACTTTCTAGCCCAGGTTTCTTTGCAGATTCAAAAGGATGGTGATCAGCAGGCTATAATTCAGCATATGGTTATCGATGAGTTGGCAGTGCTAATCTTAGGATGTTGGACTTAATTATGTTCAAACAATGAGAGTCTGTTGGACAATTGCATTTGCTAGCTTTGTATTTTGTTTCTGTCTCAATTAATCATTGTGTATTTGTAGGCAGACATTTGTCGTAATAATTGATACCATTCTTGTAATATTGAAATGTATAAGTAAGGTTACAGAGGAAGAAAAAGTACAGCTACAGACAATGGATTCAAGAAGTGTAAAAACAAACTTTACTGTATTCCCTTTTTATTAAGGAAATTTTGATTTCCCTGAGCACCATATAATCTTCAATCCTTTGTCACAACCCTGATCGGAGAGTTGAGCCCACTCTCCTGATTAGGTGTTGTTGGATTAGTAGTGTGCATAGATTTGTATTGATTATATTCACTTTACTTTATTGTTGTAATCATTTATTGATTATATTGTTGTGAGATTAGATTGTCGTTAATATGGTTTGCTACTACTGTTATTTATTTGTTGTTACTGTTATTTACTTGTTGTTACTATTAATTTCTTTTTTGATTTATTGCTCAATGTCGGGTAGGGAACATGTGGTCTTTATAGACTTTGTACAGTAGCCTTGAAAAAATTAACGAGCCTTGGGTTGACAATTAACGTGTGGAGGGTGAATTCCATAATTCATATCTCAACACCAACACCTCCATTGGTTATGCTTGTGTTGTGGGCTCTTCTTTTGGCCTATGGGAAGGCTCTCTACTGCCACCTTTGCCCCGTAGTTTAGACCTATGGCTTAACATTATTCCGTAAGAGTGAACCCTCTAGGGTGTTACCTCCAGTTCAAATTATATTGTGGGCCTCCTCTTATCCAATCAAATTTCTCCCTGCTAATACTATTGCTTCCACACAAGCTCGAAGCTCTCACTTAGACACTCCGCCATTCATCTCTGCTGCGTTTAGAATTTTTCCAACTTTGGCTAAGTGCCAAAGACTCCACCAAATTTATTTAACTCTACTATGAGGGCCTTAGGGTCATAGAGATTTCACCATCTCTAAGTTTCAATCCAGGAATCCATTTTGGGACTTCAATTACCATTGGAAAGATATTTAAGAGCTCTATCCAACTGGGTGGCTTACACATTTTTCTAAGATGATCTGTTGCCCCATAGTTTTCCCCAAATCCTTTGCACCTCTTTTTTGCCATTGTGTCATGTTTCCTTCTCAAACACTTGTGTTTCATCTTGACTGTTAGCAAAACACTCTGTTTCCATCACATGATTGCCATCACAAAATAGAAGAAAGAGATAGATCAATGACTTCAAAAGTAGCCTCTTCAAGGGGGGTAACCTCCTTTACATTACGCAAATGAACAATTATTGGATGATCCAAATGACAAGACCTCCTTTCTATATATAGGAGTCTAAGGGGTCACAATATAATTAGAGACCACATAACAATAATAATATAAGGGCACAAAAATAACAATAGTGGGCTTTTATGGGGCACAATAATAACAATATGGGGACAACATGGGCACAAAAATAATAATAAGGGAATGCACTATTATTATAGGGACATAACATGCCCCTCTCCTTCAAAAAAGTGTTGTCCTCAATGCTTGGGTAGTTCTTGATGCTTCTGTATAAAATTCGCATCCTCCCATGTGGAATATTTAGCGGGTAAGTTCTTCCACTTGATGAGATAGTTTGGAAATTTATCGATTTCGTAGCTTTCGAGTTGTTTTTTTGTGACTGCTTCAGGTTCAATATGATTTTTCCTTCCTCGTCAGGTTCTGGCAATATTGTTTGAATTAGGAAGTTCCAATTTGTATGCCATAGTACCAATATTTTGCAACACCTTGTACAAACGATAATACTTTGGTGATAATTTATTATCCTTCTTAGCTTGCTTGAGGGACATTTGTTTGTATGGTTGTAGTCCTAGAAATACCTAGTCACCTACATCAAAACTTGTTTCGCTGCAATGTTGATTTGCTTGTCGTTTCATTCTATTCTGTGCCAAAGTGAGGTTATCCTTTAAGAGTTGGAGAAATTTTTGTTAATGTTGTTGTAAATAGCAACAAGAAATGCTAAAAATAGAAATGTCAAAAATAGAATATTCCTCTTTTAATTTGTCCTTGAATTAAAATTGAGAATTAAATTTAGAATTTAGTCTCACTAGTTGCTTGAAAAATAAATGAATAATTAATTAATTATGGATTAATTAGTTGGAGAAATTCAAGTTAGAAGTCTTTGTGAAGTCATGCAACAGTTATCCCTTAAATTAAGGAGATTATCCCTTAATTAAGGAGATAAAGATGAGTTGTAATTAGTTAGCTCAGTTAACTGAGTTATGTCCAGTTAAATTAGTTCCAAACAGGTTTAGGAACTAATTGTGAGTTTAGTCCATTAATGCATGCATGCATCAACCTAGTGTAACCCAGATAACTGAAGATTCTCCCATAAACAACTCATGCATGTTAGTTCAGACAAAGACCCAATTGAGATTAAAGATAGGGAGAATGTACTATCAGTTGCAAGAATTTTCCTATAAGAAAATCTCTTGCATGCAGAAGGAATTCATTCCTTGATATTTACGTAGTTTTACGGTGTGTTGGAGCAGTGTGTGAGATTAGTGTCACACAAGGTTATAGTTGGATCACCTAGGGAAAACTGCCCAAGTAAATAGGAGGCTTGGACGGTAGAGGAGAAGGCATATGAGCAGTCTATTCTGCCTATGAGCAGCAATGAGGGATTGTAATGAGAGCTCGATAGTTGTGAGAGCTAAAGCTGTGTGTAATCCTGAGATATTTCCACTTGTATGATAATACAGATAGCGGGGTTTTTAGTTGAGGCTTTCCCTAGAGTATTCTTCTGTGTTTCATGTGTATTGATTCTTCTTCTCTGTTATATGTGTTCTGCTTGATCTTGCTCAAATCAATCAAGCTTCCGCAAGTTTGATTGTAGAAGTAGATTAAGTATTTTTCTTTAGTTATATTGCATTATCAGGTTAATCTAGAGTCAGAATTTCTACATGGTATTAGAGAAAAGGTTATAAAAGTTTTGAACAGTATATGAAGAAGAGAATTTGAAGTTTAAAGTTCAGGGTTGCAGGTACAAATTGAATTCATCTCATGCTTTAGGTTGGTCAATGGCATTCTATGGCTTGAGACTCGAGTAAGCCTTAATGGCAGCTCGAATTACATAGCATGGAAAGATCACATGGAGGTTGTATTAGAAGACAACGGCTTGGAGGATTTCATTGATTAAGAAATCCCAAAGCTAGGTTCAAATAATGCACAAGAGTTGGCTGAATTGAAGAAGTGTGTGGTGAGGATGAGATGGATCATCCTTGAGGGAGTTTGAGACCATATTGTCTCAAGTCTCCATGGGAAGGAAACTCCATATTCAATATGGAAGACATTGTGTTGAAAATGCAACAAGATGATGGAGCTTATTGAAAAGAAGTCGCCTTCACTAAGTGTGCCCGCAGGCTATTGTTGGCACAAAGTCTATTTTTAGACTATGTCTATTTTTAGACATATGGATCATGGTCTATGAGTTGTAGGATGCTATTTATGGATGATTGGTCATGTTGGTAAAAGTAGATGGACTTCTATTTTTAGACATATGGGCGGAGTCTATTTTTAGACTGCCAGGCTAAAAATAGAACAATCGAATATTATTATCTCTTAATAATATTTGGACTGTTACACTAAAATTTGTCACCATGACTATCTGCAGTTAATATGGCTCCATCAACAGTCATATTATCCTCCTTATCAAGCCTGATACCTCTGCTCTCCATGTCAAACTTCAAGAAAGAGAGAAAGTCATGAAAAATCATGTTTATCTCTGGGTACGCAGGTTCTCTCTACCTTTCCTGCGTATAGGCATCCCAAGCTCGTTGTACCTGTGTACTTGTACACCCTGTAAGTCGAGGGATGGGTGCGTACTCCTGTAAAGGTCAAAAGGCACGAGTTTCATCTTAAAAAATTTACTTGTGGTCATTTCTAGAGAATTCTAGAAGATTGTTTGATGTGTATTGAGCGCCTCCAGATGGTTCATGCATCCCTATGAAAGAGGAACTTATCCCATCAAGAGAGGAGCATCCAAAAGAGGGAGTATCCCATTGATGTTGGACCTGGATAACTTCCTCTAGAACACTATAAATACAGGCATTGGGCCAGAGGAGGGCAGGTTGAAAGCTGAACATTCCAAAGGGTAGATGCTACTGGAATTAGGACTTCCTTGTAGAAGCTTGTGAGGAGAGATTCCTATCCTTTCTTGTTTCATCTGGAAGTGGCTGAGCTTATCAAAGTAAAGGAAAACTCTTGTTGGACCCTGGGAGGAACTTGCACAACACCAAGGCTCAGTTCGTAATGGTTTCTTTTGTTTCCTATTAACACAAATAAGTCCATTCTTCTCAATGATTTGTTATTAATGAATTGTTTCATATACTCCTTGGTCTATATGTTGAATATGTTTCGTTTTATGAGATACTCAGCTGCTATATAATCGTTTGATTGTTAGTGAATGCAGGTTTCGAAATGAAGGAGGAGCTCATCTAGATCGACGAGGGTAGACTACTACAACAGCGTTGGACTACAGGTAGGATCTAAAACACTTGGTTTCTCGTATGATAATGCATGTTTAGAGAAGGATTTCTCTTAATTGTCTTGTTTGTCACTAGAAAGTCTTAGGCTTCTAGGGAGGTTGGTTTTGTCCGCAAGATTAACTCTTTCCGCATGACAAATTGTCGACTCCGCTGGGGAATCCATTGATGTGTTTGATTTTTCCTTTGAGTGACACTTTGATCTAAAAAGAGTCATTCCTTTTTTGGTTTTTGATTGTTTGACTGTGTATTTGGGTGGGCTAGCTTAGAGTTAAGTTAGAATTTATTTTTTCTTAATTTTCCAGTAGTATGCACCCTCTGAGTTAGGCACAGTGCGTACTTGTACGCACTGTACCTTTGTACACAGAGCGTGCACGCACCTGTGCAAACAGGCTGCCTGCGTACCCTGTCAAAATTGAGAAAATTTCCATTTTATCCATTTTTTCCTTTAGATTTTTCCTTTCATTAGTCTTTACTACCCAGATCCACTGGTTATCTGTCAAAGATCTTCACATGAACTTGTTTCGTTAGCATCAAGAATTTTAGTGAAATTCATAGAAGTTCTAGCCTTAGGGTTTGATTTTTGCATTGGTCCTGTAGTGACTTTGACTTTAGAAGTTGTGGAACCTTGGATCTCTCTGGTTTTATCAGTTTTCTTAGGAGTCGGACCTGTCATAAAGTCTACCTGTGTGAGCAACCTACCTTTGTGTTGTCTCTTTGC
>APFE030209727.1:16408-47002 GCA_000404065.3 Pinus taeda
AAAAATGCTCCAGCTACTTTCATGAGAGTTATGAATGATATATTGAGACCATTTATAGATGACTTTGTCATTGTTTACTTAGATGATATTATCATATTCAGCGAATCCAAAGATGAACATGGCATGCATGTAAACAAAGTACTTGATGTCTTGAGAAAAGAACAATTGTTTTTAAAGATGTCGAAGTGTGAATTTGGCAAGACTTATTTAGTGTATTTGGGAAACATTGTTGGAGGAGGTGAGCTAAAGATAGACCCCTCTAAGGTTGAGATCATTCTGAATTGGCCCAAGCCCAATACAGTTACAGAGATAAGAAGTTTTCTTGGGGCAACACAATATTGGAGGAAATTTATTGCTAATTTTTCTTCCATTGCAACACCATTACATGCATTGACTATTGTCAAGAAAGTCTTCCATTGGGAAGATGTACAGCAGAAATAACTTGATGCTTTAAAGCAAAATATCAGTTCAGCACCAGTATTCGCTCTTCTGGATCTTAGACAACCATTTGAGATTCAAACAGATGCTAGAGATTACGCCATGGGAGTAGTTCTTATGCAGCATGGTAAGCCCATTTCATTTCATTCTAAAAATTTTAATGGAGCTGTGACTAACTATCCCACTTATGATAAATAACTTTACGCATTGGTACAAAGAGTCAAAAAATGGAAACATTACTTGATGGGAAAGGAGACCATTATCCATACCGACCATCAACCATTGCAATACTTACAGTCATAGTGAAAGTTCCAGCAATCACGACACTTCAGATGGATGGGTTTCTACAATAATTTCATTTGGTTATCAAGTACAAAAAGGGAATCTACACTATGGTAGCTGATATGATTTCTAGGCCTATTGTAAATTCATCTATTTTACTCAAGCACAACTATGTTTTGCATGAAGTTTACATTGGGAAATATGCATATGATAATGAATTTCAAGATGTGTATGCAAGCTTGAGGCAAGGAAACCAAATTGAAGAGTTATATTACCATGTACATAATAGTTTTTTGTATCACTTGGGAAAGTTATGTATTCCACAAGGAGAAAGAAAAAGTATCATAAGGGAGGCGCACACTTCATTGATTGTTGGACACTTTGGTGTAGGAAAGACAATGGTGAATCTCTAGAGGTATTGTTATTGGCCATGCATGTTTAATAATGTATCTCATTTCATTAGAGGATGTTATTTGTGTGCAACAAGTAAGCCTAACAATAGGAAACTAGCACTGTACACTCCACTTCTGGTACCTTCACGTCTATGGGAGAGTATCTCAATGGATTTTGTAGGAGGTCTACCATTGTCAAGGAAAGGTCATGATTACATGTATGTAGTTGTAGACATGTTTAGGAAAATGTGTATACTAACACCATGTAAAAAGAAAATTACAACTAAAAAAACAGCTCATCTTTTCTTCCAAAACAGTTGGGTTCAATTTGGTGTTCCTACTTCCACTGTAAGTGATCAAGATTCTTGATTTGTTGGGAATTTTTGGTCAAACTTGTGGGACATGATGGACAATAAGTTGAAGAAGAGTGCAGCCTTTCATCCACAAACAGATGGAAAAACTGAGATGGTCAACAGGATGGTCATTCATCTTCTTAGAGGATATTGCAACAAACATCCCAAGTTGTGGAATGAATAATTGCATTACATACGACATGCATATAACAGGGCAAAGCATTCTTCCACAAACATAACGCCATTTGAGGCATGTTTTGGTTACCTGCCAAGATCACCATTGGACTTCATCTTTGAGAAGGATGTCGGCATCGATGGTCACAGTGACATTGATAAGGCAAGGAAGTTCATAAAGAAAACTCAATTGATATATCACATAGTGCAGGAACAGCTTGAAAGAAGTCAAAGCAGTTACAAGACAAGGCATGAAAAACACTGTATCGATCATAAATTTCAAGTTGGAGACGAAGTTTGGCTATATATTAGAAAAGAGAGACTTGAAAGGGAAGGTAAAAATCTTAAGCCAATCTATTATGGTCCTTTTAAAATTCTAGAAAATAATGGCAACAATGCATTTAAGCTAGATTTGCCTCCTTATATGCAAATATACTTTGTTGTTAATGTTGAGAATTCGAGATTGTTTGAGCCTCCTTTGATTGATGATCAAGGAGAGCATGTTTAGCTGCCATCAATAGATGATTACTCGCCAAAATATCTTGATGAGCTTCAGCAAGATCTCATACTTGACACATGAACTAGAATTTTAAAGAGAGGGAATGTCGAATAACTTTGAGTGGGACTCAAGGGAAAAAAAAACTCCTTCTAAAGCCAAATGGTTGTAGACCGAGAAGGTGAAGGAGATGTACCCTCACATGCTGAACAATTGATAGTATATTTTGGGGTCCAAAAGGCTTCCAGTGGGGAGGAATGATCAGGTGCTTAGTATCTAGCTAAAAAAACAAAGTTCTCATAATCGCTCAAAACTTGAATAACTGCGTCCGTCTCGGTGAAACGATCCCAACGCAACTCATTTCACTAAAAACCGAGTTCATATGAGGAAGATAATGAGTTATGTCCACTTTGCCAAACATAAGAAATTTTGCAAAAAAAATGTATAGTCACTGCACAATCAGCAGTATGTACTGTTGACGTCGCAGGTGAGTGGGTAGGGTCAAAGGTCGATCAACACCAAATCAGATTATGATAAGTGTCAGATTGTGGTTGGTTAATAGTGTGGTGATGTGGCTTGTTTTTATTGGACGAAGAATTGACCAATGAGGAGGGGACAAGTGGCAAGCCCAGAGGCCACCACGTGTCCCTCCCCAAAGGTCGGGTTATGGCACACAATGAAAAAGTTTTGGGCAGGTCGGCGGAGTCGAACCTGCAACCTGCACCCAACAAACTCCATGTCTTACTGTTGCACCCACACCATCAATCTTAACAATGTATGGACTCCATTTGTATTTTTCATGTATTACATTGATGGCTCGGGGTTAGGAGGGTCAACCCTCCCATGTGAACGCACATAACATAACCTTCGGGCTACAGTAACAACTAGCGGCCAGTTCTAACAATAACCACCAACTACAAAACTTATGCCATCACATGTGACATCCTCCATGTAAACTGCGAGGTCAACGGGTTCAGAACCGCACAGATTAATGAGCCTAACCAGATCATGTGTCCGCTTTGTAACTTCTAGCATTTATGTCAACTAACCATGCGATTAGCGCTAGTTAATCAGGATTAACTCCTAGTTAATCATGATTATCCACTAGTTAAACTGCAGTTAATTCGACAGACTTTTGGCAGTCCCTCCAAATCCGGGGATTCCTCCAACTTTAGCGGGGCTAACTGGAGTTCCTCTAGTTTTAGAGGAGGTTTACTAGGGAAAACAATTTTGACCATAACGAGAGAAAAATTAGACCAAATGGAGATCAACCAAGGTGCTCCAAGTTGATTTGGGCATTCTGAACACATTGAAGTAGGTTTCAGGAGTAGTATAGCATTGTAACTACATTTTTTCCATACTAAGCTAATACAGAGGCCCAAGCCATGGAAGCTGGACCAAGGAGATGTAGCTCAGGAAGGGTGAACTCCTTCATCAAAACATTGTGTTAAGTGTTCAATTTTATGGTTTGTTGTACTTTTATTTGTTGTTGTTCAACACTTGTATTTCATGTTATTTTTCTCATGAAATTAAATTAAAACTTGACAAATTTACCTGTTTTCATTCACAAACATCATAATAAAACCTATGCACATAAAGAAATTGAAAAACATTTGTTTATAAATGTTAGGTCCCTATAATACTAGTGATTACCCCATTACTATTGTAGTTGTATCCCTTATTAATATTGGTGTGCCCCTATTGTCCCCATTTTGTTATTACTGTGCCCCATAGAATCCCTCTATTGTTATTTTTGTGTCTTTATATTATTATTGTTAGGTCGGCTGGGTTATATTGTGACTCCTTAGACTCCTATATATAGAAAGGAGGTTTTGTCATTTGAATCATCCCAGAATTGTTCATTTGTGTAATGTAAAGGAGGTTCCCCCTCGAAGAGGCTGAATTCTAAGGCATCCAACTATCTTTTCTATATTTTCGTGAGCTAGTTTCATAACATTTGGTATCAGAGCTTTGGATTATAGGCTTTCGCTGCTCCAAATAGGTAATCGTGGCATTTTCACTATAAATTTTATTCTGCGACGTTTCAGAAGTGAAAAAAAACCCATTTGAGATGAAATTTCACTGAACCTCAAATCTGAATTTCAGAGCTTTTCGCGCTATATTTGCGGAGATATGATCTGAGGAAGTTGGTCTTTTTGCAGACTACTGAATTACATTCCAAATAGGTGACCTGGGGAAAATCATCATAACTTTCTCTCTGAGCATCGGATTGAAATTTCATAAGAAGGTACAGAAAGAGGACGGACTGTAGTTTCTTGTATATATTTTTTAGAGCCAAAGGTCGAAACAGTGATTCATGGCACGTCGTACAAGTTTTCTCTACTGAACTGGTCTATAATCAAGTCACTATGGGAGATTTGGAATAACTCTTCCCTGAAGAATCCAATTTGGATTAGACAGGTGGCATTGCAAAGAGGATGCAGAAAACTAAGACATATCAAAATTTTAGAACTAGATGATCTGAAATTACAGAGATACATCAGATTCAATATCAAGCTCCTACAAAGTGAAAAAAGGTGGGTAGTTTTTTTCAAATTTTTTACTAAGCTTGGTTTGAAAAAATAATTTGAAGGAATTCAAAGGGCATAGTAAAGCATTATTATAGATAGTTGATGCCCCGAGAAAAGAAAATGCAAACACCTAGTAAGTATCCTAAAAGCTCTAGCATGACTCATGAAGAAAAGGAAGAAATGCAACATGATATATCAAAATTACGACACCAAGTGCAACAAGTGTCACTTTCACAAAAAGCCACAGAACCTAAGATGGATGGTTTAAAGAAAGATGTAGAAGCTAAGATGGATGGTTTAAAGAAAGGTGTAGAAGCTAAGATGGATTGTTTAAAGAAAGGCGCAGAAACTAAGATGAATGACGTGGAAGCTAAGATGGACGATTTGAAGACAAGCATGAAAGATTTGAAGACAGACATGGAAGATTTGAAGATAGATTTGACAAAGTTTCTACAAGAAATGCTTACTAATGGTGAAAGGGTAGTAAAGGAAACTCATGATGAGAACAAAAGAAATGTTAATCATGATATCATAGACTGTAATGCTAGATCAAAGACCCACCATTTTCCAAAAATCGATATGAGGAAGTTTGATGGCAAGGATCCCGTAACACGGATATTACAGATGGAGCAATTTTTCGATCTCAATAATATGCAAAAAACACAAAAGGTACATATTGCAACTTTATAATTGGAACCAAATCAGTTTATATGGTATCAATGGCTTTGCTCTTGTAAACAAATTATCACTTGGGCAATTTTTATTGACAGCACATTATGAGGATACAAAAAGCAACACTTTTTTTAGCCAATTGATAACTCTCAAATAAAAGGGTTCAATAATGGAGCACATTGAGGAGTTCCAAAAAATTGAACATAAGGGTAAAAAATATTCCAAAGGAGCATAGGACTGATGTGTTCATAGGGAAATTAAAGGACAATATCCAACATGATGTTCGCCTTTTGGAACCTGATTCATTAGAGAAGGCATTCAGGTTAGCAAGAAAAATGGAAAGAAAAATTATGGCAACCAGGAAGCATACCACTCACAACTATAAAGATGGAAGTGTTGTTGCCCCTAGTCTTCCACAACCTATAAGGTTGACACCACAACAATTGGAAGAAGAAAGAGCAAAAGGGCTTTGTTACAGTTGTGATAGAAAATACATTAAAGGTCATAAGTGTGCTGAGAATAAATTATTCTACATAGATTGTGAAGAGGAAGAAGAAAAGGAGCAAAAAAAGTCAAAAGAAGAGGATATACTCTAGGAAAAAAGCCTAGATAAAGAAGAAATGAATCCAACCATATCTTGTAATGCATTGGCTGGAATTACCACTCCTCAAACCATCAAGATAGAAGGACATATCAAGAAGAAAAAGGTAATAGTGTTGATTGATTCAGGAAGTACCCACAATTTTATTCATTGTAAGATAGCAAAAGAGATTGAATTGCTTCCTATATCTAGCACCAGAGTGTCAAGTGATGGTTGCAAATGGAGGAACGATAAATTGATCTGGAAAGTGCCATAATATCAAGCTATCCATGGGAGAATATGTATTGACTATCCCAATGCTTTCCATTCCAATGGGAGGTGTTAGTGTTGTACTAGGAGTCAAATGGCTACAATCATTGGGTACAATAGTTTTTAATTTTCAAGAACTTTTCATGAAATTTTCTGCAGAAGGAAAGGAAGTTGAATTAAGGGGTATTGCAAGGAAACCGAGAAAGATAATCAGCTCTAACGGTATGACAAAGCTTCTAAAGAAGGAACAACGGGGTGTAATTGCACAGTTATGTTCGCTAGAGGTTCCCACATCGAAATCATCTATTTCTCCAGACCTCCAAAAAGTATTGGACAATCATTCCAAGCTATTTGACACTCCCAAAGGTCTCCCACCTATTCGTGATCATGATCATGCTATTAATTTGATTCCAAGAAATGTTCCTCTAAACATCAGGAACGTATGGTTGCAGAAATGCTAGAGGCTCGTATAATTCAACCTAGTCAAAGTTGTTTCTCTACTTCAGTAGTATTGGTGCAAAAGAAGGATGGATCATGGCGCATGTGTCCGATTATAGGGAGCTCAACAAGTTCACTATTAAAGATAAATTTCCCATTCCTGTCATTGATGAATTATTGGATGAATTGCATGGATCAATTTACTTCACCAAGTTGGATCTTTGTTTAGGATATCATCAAATCATAATGAAGACTGAAGACATTCCGTAAAAACAACAGTTAGAACTCATGAGGGTCATTATGAATTTTTGGTCATGCCTTTTGGCCTTACCAATGCACCTTCTAAATTTCAAGGTTTGATGAATTCCATTTTCAAACCCTTCCTTAAAAAATTTGTGTTAGTATTTTTTTATGATACACTAATCTACAACAAGTCTTGGAAGGATCATGTTGAACATGTTGACAGGGTGCTCAAACTATTGGAGGAGAAACAACTATATGCAAAAAGCTCCAAATGTTTCTTTGGAGTACAAGAGGTCAAATATTTGGGTCATATTGTATCTCATGAAGGTGTTATGGTAGACCCTAGCAAAATTAAATCCATTAAGGAATGGAAAATCTCGACATCCATAAAGCATCTGCGAGGATTTCTCGGGTTGACAGGGTATTATCGCAAGTTTGTTAAGAATTATGGGAGAATAGCTGCACCTCTAACAACATTATTGAAGAAAGATGCATTTTCATGGACTCCAGAAGCAACAAAGGCCTTCGAACATCTTAAAAAGGCAATGTTCCAAGCACCAGTATTAGCTACACCGGACTTCACAAAAACCTTTATTGTGGAATGTGATGGTTCAGGAAATTGAACTGGTGTTATTTTAATGCGAGATGAAAGCCCCATTGCTTTCGAAAATCGTCCAATCAAGGGAAAGTATTTACAAAAAGCTATTTATAAGAAGGAAATGTTGGCAATACTACATGCACTTAAGAAATGACGACCCTACCTAATGGGAAGACACTTCAAGGTAAAAATAGATCATGATAGTCTTAAATAATTTTTTCGAACAAAGATTATCCTCTAAAGAACAACAAAAATGGGTCACAAAGATGTTGGGTTATGACTTTGAAATCATTTACAAAAAAGGGAAGCAAAATGTTGTGGTAAATGCACTCTCAAGAAAGGATGAGGATGCGGAAGCATTATTGTGCGCCATTTCTATGATCCAACCGGATTGCATAAACGAAGCAAGAGAGGAATGGAAGAATGACGAAGAAGTGTTGGCACTCATTCGAAAGCTACAACAAGATCCCAGTATATCTAATACATTTAGCTGGAAAATGATTCGTTATGGTAAAAAGATCGCTTATACCTATGTAAGAATTCCCAACTCAAACAAAATATTCTTATGGAATCACTTGTAACTTAGGAGGGCACTTAGGATTTTTAAAAACTTACCACAGGGTTAAGAAGGAATTTTTTTGGGATGGCCTTAAATCGAATATTAAAAATTTTGTGGCGGAATGTTTCTTTTGCCAACAAAATAAAGTTGAAACAATTAAGACCCCATGTCTATTACAACCTTTATCCATGCCAAGCCAACGTTGGGAGGAGCCTTCAATAGATTTTATCACAGGTTTACCCAAGTCTGAAGGAAGAGTGTCATCATGGTGGTAGTTGACAGACTTACCAAGTATGCACACTTTTGTGCATTATCACATCCATTTAAATCCAGTACAGTTTCTACTACATTTATGGAAACAATTCAAAAGCTACATGGAAATCCAAAGATTATTGTAAGCGACAGAGATCCCATTTTCACTGGAAATTTTTGGATAGTATTATTTTATTGTCTCGGTACTCAGTTAGCTCATAGCTCATCTTATCATCCTCAATCTGATGGGCAAACTGAGATAGTAAACAAATGTTTGGAATAATATCTTCGTTGCTTTGTATCTGATAAACAGACACAATGGGTCAAATGGTTTCCTCTAGTTGAATGGTGGTATAACACTTCCTTCCACACTCCAGCAAAAATGACCCCATTTATGGCACTTTATGGATATCATCCACCATCCATCACATCATATTTAAGAGAAAAAGCTAAGGTTCAAGCAATGGAACATCACATCGAGCATCAACAACAATTTCTCCAACTCTTAAAGGATAACCTCACGTTGTCGCAAAATAGAATGAAACAACAGGCAGATCAACATCACAACGAAAAAAGTTTTGATGTAGGTGACTGGGTATTCCTACGGCTACAACCATATAAACAAATGTCCCTCAAGCAAGCTAAGAAGGATAATAAATTATCACCAAAGTATTATGGTCTGTGCAAGGTGTTGCAAAAGATTGGTACTATGGTATACAAATTGGAGTTTCTTGCAGCTTCCCGAGTGCCCCCAGTTTTCCATGTTTCATGTTTAAAGAAGTTTATAGGTGATAAGCTCCCAGTTCAAACAACATTTCCAGAACTTGACAAGGAAGGAAAAATCATATTGGAATTGGAAGCAGTCACAGAAACAAGAACTCGACAGCTACGAAATCGATCAATTTTGGAGTATCTCATCAAGTGGAAGAACTTATCTGCTGAAGATTCCACATGGGAGGATGAGAATTTTATACAGAAGCATCCAGAACTAATCAAGTGTTGAGGACAACGCTTTTCAGAAGGAGAGGGGCATGTTAGGCCCTTATAATACTAGTGACTCCCCCATTACTATTGTCATTGTATCTCTTATTGTTATTATTGTGCCCCTATCGTCCCCATATTGTTATTAGTATGCCCCAAAGAAACCCACTATTTTTATTTTTGTGCCCTTATGTTATTAATGTTATGTTGGCTTGATTATATTGTGACCCCTTAGACTCCTATATATAGAAGGGAGGTTTGGTCATTTTTATCATCCAAGAATTGTTCATTTGTGTAATGTAAAGTAGGTTTCCCCCTCGAAGAGGCTGAATTCAAAGGAGTTCATCTATATTTTCTATCTTTTTGTGAGCTAGTTTCCTAACAACTCAACTGGTCTTTGTTATGATCTTGACCTACGATAAATTCCAAAATACCATAAATGCGAAGAAATATAACCCAGAACACAGATCAAATGAGTAAAATTGCAAAGTATTTTATTATTCGGAAACAGAATCAATTTTCAATTGCCTCTTCGAGGGGGCAACCTCCAACAGAGAAAATCTCGATTACAATAAGATTCGATGATCCTTCCCTTACTAACTAAGACTATTTATAGTTGAATGACATCCAAACCCCTAAATACTAGTGGTCCCTTGCATAACACATGTTAACCGCTTTATTTATTAACTATGGCCTCTTTATAACTAATTGTGTCCCTTTTCTCTAATGCGGGTCAACCACTTGCAATTATTAATGCGGGCTTTATTGATTCTCCAACTAACTATGAATATGACATAGCCCATTGGGCTTATTACATCAATGAAGGGGTTAGGGTTGGACCCTAACCTGCCCTTCCCCATCAAAAGTTGCCTTGTTTGCAAGGATGAAGCTGCAGAAACTGTTGAAGAATAGTGGTTGGTTCCAAGGTCACATCTTCTGGAGAGGTGTCTTTCCACTTGACGAGGACTTCCTTGATTATGTGGCTGTGGAGATGTATTTCATGAGTATCGAGGGCCTGTTCTGGTTAAAGCCACAGTGAGCCTTCCTCATCCAATTCGAGTAGACTTGTTTGAATTCTGCAATTTTTCCCTACCACTTTCTTGAGGTATGATACATGGAAGACCAGATGGATTGTTGAAGTGGGTGGCAAGGCCAATTTGTAGGTGACCACTCCTATGCGTTGAAGTATATGATAAGGTCCATAGAATTTTGGTGCGAGTTTCTAGCAACCTTTTTCTTTGAGAGATTTTTGCTTATATGGTTGTAGTCACAGGAATATCTAATCCCCTTCTTGAAATGTGCACTTGGAACGATGCTGGTATGCCTGTTACTTCATGCAATTAGGAGCTTGATGTAGATTATCTTTGAGATGAGCTAACATGGCGGCATGGTTTTGTAGGAGTTGATCAATTACCTGCACCTTATAGCATCTAGGGATATAGGAAATAGGTGAAGGTGGGAGTTGGCCATACACTACCTCATATGGAGTCATCATGGTGGCTTCATGATAGTTAGTATTATATCACCATTCATCTAAAGGTAGCAACTATACCCATTGATGTTGCTTTTCTGAAGTGAAGCACCTTGGATATGTCTCCAAACATTTGTTGAATGCTTCTGTTTGACCATCGGTTTGGGGATGATAGGCGGTACTTAGTTGGAGTTGCGTGCCTTGTAGCTTAAAAGGTTATTGCCAAAATTTGTCGTTGACAGTGGGGTCGTGATGAGGCACAATGGAATTTAGCATGCCAAGCAGTTTGAAGATCTCGTCCAAGAAAACTTGAGCCACCAAAGTGGGGGTAAATGCGTGGGGTAGAGTGAAAAAATGAGCATATTTAGAAATTTTGTCCACAACCACCATGATGACGGATTTGTTGCCTGAATTTGGGATACTAGTGATTAAATACATGGAAACATTTTTCCAAACAAAGGCAGGGAGTGGCAATGGCTATAAGGTTTCTAGTAACTTGATTGTTTCTCCTTTATTGTGTTGACACACATCACATTCAGCTACAAAAGTAAGAATGTCGTTTTTCATGCGAGACCAAAAGAAAGAACGTTGAGCACGAGCATAAGTCTTCTAAAAGCCTGAATGCCTGGCAAATGGAGATGAGTGCAAATATGTCAACATGTGGGTTTTGAGGGTGGTTTCCATCACTATAACTACTTGGTCCCTGTAGCAAAGAATATCATCCTTCCAAGAGTAGTCGGCTGAGGAATCAAGATCTTCTATCAAATTATTAATAATTTGGGAGAGAGAGGGGTGTGATAACTATTCCTCGTGGGCCTCGTCAATCCAATCTGGTATGGGTAGAGAGACTAATAGCAAGGTGCTTTCATCCTCAAATTGGTGTGATAAAGGATCAACTACTCCATTATCACGCCCTTTCTTGTAAATTATCTCATAATCATATCCCAGCATTTTGGACAGCCATTTATTTTGTTGTGGCGATGATAGTCATTGCTCCAGGAAATATTTTAGGCTTTGATGGTCCGTGTGGATTTGGAAACATCACCCCAACAAGTATGGCCTCTAGGTGTCTACGGCATATAAGATGGCCATCATTTCTTTCTAATAGGTAGATTCGCCTAGATGTTTTCCACTCAGTTGTTGGTTGGTGAAGGCTAATGGTCTACCTTCCTACATTAATACAACACTAATATTGTTATCGAAATCATCATTTTCAATCACAAAAGATTTGGTGAAGTCTAGTAGGGCTAATAGGGAGTGGAGCACATGGCCTGTTTGAGAGCCATGAAGGCTTGCTGAGTTACATCAGTGCAGAGAAATGAATTTATCTTGAGAAGATTAGTGAGGGGTCTACCATTGCGACCAATATTTCGGACAAATTTGCGATAGTAGCCAGTGAGACCCAAGAATCCCCTCAAACTCTTCAAGGTTTTTGGTTGGGGCCAATCTTGCAGACTTGCATTGTTTGTATCTTTTTTGGATCAACCCTCACTCCTTCACAACCCACAATGTGTCCCAAATACTCAACTTCTTCTACGCCAAAAGAGCGCTTGGATAATTTGAAAAATAATTTGTGATTCTGGAGAAGTTGCAAGATCAGGTCTACATGTTAAAGATGTTTATCCCGGGTTAGGATGTACATGAGAATGTCATCAAATAAGACCAACACAAAATTGCGGAGATATGGTTTCATCATGTGGTTCATGAGGCTTTGAAAAGTAGATGGAGCATTACATAGACCGAATGGCATGATCAAGGATTCATAATGGCCTTTATGAGTGCGAAGGTAGTCTCGGGAATGTCGAATTCCTTCATGTGTATTTGGTGATAGCTCAAGCAAAGATCTAGCTTGGTAAAGAATTGAGCACCATGCAGTTCATCAAGGAGATCATCAACAACTGGAATAGGAAATTTGTCTTTGATAGTGAGCTTGTTGAGGGCTCGAAAGTCTAGACACGTGCATAATTCTCCATCTTTCTTTATCACCACAACCATTGGAGATGAATAAGGACTTATGTTGGTATGAATAACACCAACTTTGGGGAGTTCCTTGATGATTTTTTCAATTCCATTTTTGTGGGAAAAAGGATATTGGTATGGGTGCACATTAGGAGGTTGGGCCCCTGGGACCAAAGGGATGTTATGATCATGTTCACCCCGAGAGGGTGGAAGCTCTTTAGGTTTTTAAAATACCGACTGGTGGAAATCTAAGATTTGTTGCATCTCAAGATGAATATTAGGAGTAATGGATTCAATGACCTGGATGGCATTAAATTAAGCGACAACATTGTGATGGCCCTTTTTCAAAAGCTTCTCCATTCAATGTGAGTTGATGATAGTAGGAGCACCTGCTTGGAGTCCTCATAATGTATGAATGTGGTCATTCTTCTTAAAGCTCATATATAACTCCTGGAAATCCATTGTCATCGGGCCCAATGTGCGCATCCATTCAGCACCCAAGACAATGTCACAACCACCCATTGCAATAAAAAACATGTGGGTCTTTAGGTGGTAGTTTCCCATCTAAAGCTTAATATTTTCGCAGCGGTCTTCACATTTCATGGTCCCCCCCATCAACAATAAGGACTTGGAAATTAGATACTTCCCTCACAAAGGAATGAACAACTTCTACGACTCACTTATGGATAAAGTTATGAGTGCTTCCACTATCAATCCATACCATGATCGGTCGATGTTTAATAAAGCCTCAAATTTTTAGAGTTTGAGGAGAAGAAATGCCAACAAAAGCATGTAGTGATATAATGAGGTCATCTGGTGTAGCTGTGAGATCATTGTCAGTTTGGGTTTCCCCAACTTCTTCCTCGGGCACCTCAAGTGATGTAGCTTCCTCATGTGAACTGTTATCAATAGCATCAATTTGAAATAATTTGGGTTCCTTGCATTTATGTCTAGGAGAGTACTTGTCATCAGAGTAGTAGCATAGTCCTTGTTTTCTTCTTTCCTACATTTCTGTCGATGACACCTTTTGAACCTTAAGTGTTTGGGTGGGGCCCTAAGTCGGGGTGGGATGCGCCTTGGCGACAAAATTTGGACGATTAGACTGGGTGGTTAAGGTAGTTTCCACTTCTAAGGCCTTTTTACAGGCGTCCATCCAAGTAGTTGGGTGGTGCATCCGAGCATGGGCTTGGATGGCTTCTTTTTGGCCCCTGACGAAACACTCCGAGTAGAATTCATCTGCTAGACCACCAGTTCTGATGGCCAATTTCTCAAAGGCTGCAATGTAGTCCTTTACTAAGCCTGTTTGCCTGAGTTTAGTGAGACGACCCAAAAAATTAAATTCATGGTCTAAGTGATCACATATGACTTTTGAGAACATGTGCCAAGTCAAGTTCCCTGGATAACATTTTTGATGCCACTACCACCATTGCCATCTATCTTGGTCCAAATACAGGGCTCCCACATGTAGTTTAGTTTGATCTTCCAAGATGTCATTAAGGGAGAAATATTGTTCCATTTGTGAGACCCATACTGAAGGGTTAGAGCCATCAAATTTGTACGCGTCCAGCTTGGGTGTCTGGTGGTGGGAAGAGCGATGATTTCCATGGAAGTGAATGTGATGGTTGGATTCTCCTTCTATGTGTGCATCAACACTAGGCTCCGCCATATGAGGCAGGCTTAGAAGGGATGATATACGTGAGAGATCTTTGAGAACCATGCCCTTAAATGTGTCAATTTTTGCTTCAAGGTTTTTGAACCTCTCGAGTGCCTTTTCCGCAACTATACCTTGAGAACTGGTACCCTACATATACCAATCTAGGAGAAAAAAATTAGCTTACTTAAGAGTGGTCTACTTGGAAAGAGGGCAAGCTTGTGATTCTAATGAGGAGGATCACTTAAGGCTGCATCAGGAAAATTTTGGGACCACCAAAAAATTTGGGGCTTATAAATGAATGGTACCATTGCGATCATTTTTTCGTCCTCAATATTATGGGCTAAGTTTCTTGCAAAGGCCGAGGGGTGGTCTCTATTGGATCTGATTTGCACGGTGGCGATATAACCCCAACTGTTGTATCTTATTTGTATAGCGGAAGCAGAACCCCAACTATTAGATTTGATCTGGAAGATAAGGTATTGGGCGATCTTCAGATAGCAGAGAGAACTATGGTCACACAGGAGTTTCAGGTGCTACAAATTGCAATATACATAGGGGTCCAACAATAGTACTCCACCAAATCTTACAGGACACTAACTAAAGAGGATCGACCATACCCTTAGTCGTACTACCTGACTACCCTATCGTACACGCAAGTAATCTCCCCGAGTGTTGTTCTCAGTGTACTGTAGCAGCAAGATGGTCGACGAATTATCTAAGGCTAGGTTTCAGGTGAGCCTAGGGGACTTCCAATATACCCAAGGGTACGTGGAAGTGCAGTATGTGCACAGTTCTGTCTAATGTGTTACTACTCAAAGGCGTACCCATAGGGGTTACAAGGGAGTCCAACAAACATGACCACCTCTTGTAGTTCCTGCGTGCATGCCTCCCCAAACCCGTAGGTTTATGCACTCAACAACGAATCTCATGGTTTAAAGACGTCAGAACACGTCTCTAGCCTAAAAAAAATCTGCAAAAATTGGAGGTATAAACGGCTCTGGAAAATCATCTGATACCACTTGTTATGCTCTTGACCTGCGAGAAATTCGATAATACCAGAAATGCAAAGAAATGTAACCCATAACACATAATGAAATGAGAAAATTGCAAAGTATTTTATTATTCAGAAACACAATCAATGTTCACTTGCCTCTTTTTGGGGGAAACCTCCAGCAGAGCAGAGCTTGATTACAATAAGACTTGATGACTTTCCCTTATTAACTAAGACTATTTATAGATAAATGACATCCAAAACCCTAACTACTAGTGGTCCCTTGCATAACATGGATTAACCACTTTATTTATTAACTATGGCTTGTTTACAACTAATTGCGGTCCCTTTTCTCTAATGTGGGTTAGCCACTTACAATTATTAATGCGAGCTTTATTGATTCTCTAACTAATTATGACTATGACATGGCCCATTGGGCTTATTACATAAAAAGAGGGTTTAGGGTTGGACCCTAATAGTCTTCTAGGAGGTCTAGGTAAACTCTTAGCCCCTTGTGGCCAAGGAAAAGGTAGGGTAGGGAATCTCACCTATAAATTGCAAAAGCCTTCATTAGAGAAGAGCTAGTTATGGGAAGACAATCCTCAATTGACAGGTCCCTTAGAGCTTTGATGGCCCATGGTGTTGTTCCAAAAATAAAGTCCTTTAATTCAACTATAGAGGGTTAGCAAGCAACCCAAAAAAATATTCTTTAAAAATTTGATCCAAAGAGAAGGTCCTCAGGTTATATTTTTATAAGAAACCCTTGGGTAAGGGAATATTGTCTTCGCTTTTCTAGAGTGCGTGCTTCCTTATTGGAAGTTTGTAGGCATGGATGTTAGAGGATGTTCTGGGGGAATGGCGTTGGGGTGGGATTCTCACAAAATTCAGGTTCACAACACTTGGATCGTTTTCTCTAGCCTTGGGATGGAAGTCTTTTCAATGGATCTAGATACAACCTTTACGTTCCTCAACATCTATGGTATGAATGAAGAGAGAATTGGATTATAGACTAATCTATTTCGAAAGTCAATTTCGCAACGAAGAAATTTAATTCTTGGAGGAGATATCAATTTTTCTATGGGGGCTAGAAAATCTCGAGGAGCGAAGGCTAGACCATATGCTCTCTCTGACTTTTTCTCACACCACTTAGACTCGTGCAAGCTTATTGATATAGAGATATCAAACTTAAGCCAACTTGGAGGAATCAAAGAGTTGGCGAGGATAGGGTGGAAAAAAATATTGATATGTTCTTGGCGGTGGAGGAATTGGTGCACAATTTTGAAATTATGCATCAATGGATTGGTACGGGCAGAGATTTTGATGACTCTCTAATTCTGCTAGATATCAAGTGACAACCTCAAAAGTCAAGGAGCCCATTCAAGATGAGTGTTAAGTGGTTGCAGGATAAAAGTTTCAAAACCTTGGTTAACACAAATTGGAGACATATTGATTAGGGTAATGGACTTTTTGTAGCTCAACAATTTGAGGACAATCTAAACAGGATCAAGTCGTTGACAAAAGAATGGGAAACTAAGAAGCATTTTAGGGAAGAAGAGGAATTATTAAACAATGAACGATAACTAAGTATTGTATCATACACAAATTAGGAAGACTATAGAGATCAAGTTTCAAGGGAGGAGTTGGGCAGATTGACTACCAAGGGAAAGGAGTTACTTGCTACAAGGGAGGTCAAATGGCATTTGAAAACTAGGGCAATTTGGCTGGAGAAAAGCGATGAAAATACTAAATTTTTTCAAGCCTTTGTGAAGAGTCAGAAAATGGAAAACACAATATGGAAATTGGAATACCATCTGGGAAGAAAAGTTTCCAATTTCCAAGGCCTGACTACCTTGGGTAAAAATCACTTCTTCAACCTCTTCAAAGCTCCTAAAGGCATATCAATTGATAAAGTCATTGGGGTGGAAAATTTATTCCCTAGGTTTTTGGAAGAGGAGGACAATCACACTCTCATGTAGGAGGTTTCTAAAGATGAGTTAAACTTTTTCCTTGCAAGCTTCCAAATAGACAAAAGTCCAGGTCCGGATGGCTAGAATATGGATTTTTTAATCAAGTTGTTTGACTTAATGGGTGGTGATTTGTTGAAAGTGTTTCATGAATCAAGAGAAGAGGGAAGAATTCTACCAACCTTAAACTCAACTTTCATCGCTCTAATTCTGAAAGTGGATAATCCCTCTTCCTTTGAGGATTTCCCCCCCCCTTTGCAACTGCATTTACAAAATAATTTTTAAGGTGATTGCTCAAGGAATCAAACACGTATTATCAATGGTCGTTTCCAATGAGCAATTCGGGTGTCTGGAATGGCAACAAATCCATGAAGCAATAGGGGTGGCACAAGAAGGTCTTAATAGCATTAAAACCCATAAAATAAAAGGATTTATCATCAAATCAATCTCTCCAACACTTATGATCGATTCAATTGGCTCTTCATCCACTTACTCATCACATATGTGGGCTTTGAGGTTCCCTTCATAAATTGGATCATGAGTTTTATGATGAAATTATCTTTTGTTGTCCTCGTTAACAAAGTAATGTCTTCTTTCTTTAGAGCATAATGGGGTCATAGATGTTGAAGTCAGCCAAGGGAAGAGAAGACTTCAAAAGTGCAAGTGTTTCCAAAGCCCTAACTAGAACTCATTTGATTTTCATAGATGACATTTTAATATGTTATAATAGATTGTTAGAGATCTGCAAACACTTCACAAAATTCTTGAACTCTTTAGTACGGTGACTTGCATGGTTATCATTGTTTCAAAATATATTGTTACTATACACAACCTAGACCTTCATGAGATAAATAATATTAGAGTATTCTTCCCCTTTGAGATATTGAACTTTGACTCAGGTCTTAAATACCTGGTGCTGTGTTTGAAATGTAATTGTTACAAACTTGAATACTGGTTCTGAATTTTATCAAAATTAGAAAATAGGTTGTCTCGTTGGAGCCATAGATGGACTTCAAGAGCAGGTTGTTTGGTGTTAGTTAAATCATCTGTTCAAGCGATCCTTGTCTATTAGATGTCTTAAGCATGGATCCCAAAAGAGGTATTAGAAAATGCAAGATGAATATGTTATAAATTTCTTTGAGAAGTGAATCAGGAGTCCTTTGTCTTACCATGGGTAAAAAGGTCGATGATTTCAAGCCCAAATCTCTTGGGGATATGGGGTTTAAAAAGCATATTCCTATTCTCCAAATCCCTAGCAGCAAAATATGGGTGGAGACTTCTTACTACATCCAGTCTCTAGATGGAAGTTTTCATATAGAAGTACATCAAGTTGGGCTCCTTGGAAGATTGGATCAAGCATCTAAATAGGGTCAAAGGAAATATCACAACATTTTGGGGGGTGGTGCTAAATTCCCTTGACGTAATTACCTCCGGGCTCACTTCGAGGATCAAGAATGTGTACATAGTTAGATTGGGTTATGACCCATGGTCAGGCAGTGGGGAAAGCCATATATTTTCCAAAAATATTATTGCCCATCTCTGGGACGAAGGCTAAACCAGATCTTACCATATCAGAAATATTTTTGTGACTAATTTGTGGTTACAAGGCTAGCTTTCAACTGAGGACTTGAATATTCTCGAAGGCATGCAAGAGGAATCTAGGCAGTATGTGGGTGCACTAGCTAGAGCTCATATCAAGTTAAATGATCGATAATACAAGCTTGTTTAGTATTCCTCACCACTTAGTATATATACTCCAAAGTTGGGCTACATTTTTCTGAATGCCCTGCCACATTTGGCTGAACCTAAGTGGTGGTGGTGGAGGGTGTGGAAGGCTAAATGTCCTCTGAAGGTGAATTTGTTATGTTGGAGTATCATGGGAAAAAAAATACCTATTTAGGAGGTGATGCACCGTAGATTTGTCATTGGGCTTGGGTGGTGTCTATTATGCAAAGTGGCAAATGAAACAGTTGACCACCTCTTCGTGCTTTACTCCTTCATTCAACAGGTCTAGAATGATTGTAGAATGAACCCTAATTTACAATGTAGATGGGAAGGGCCAAATTTTGTAGCTTCTTGGCTAAGTTGGACTTAGGATCAAGTGAGCATAGTAATAAATGCACTTCTCTTCATTATTTGTTAGGGATTCAAGTTCGCAAGGAATAACGAAATCTTCCAAGGGCCTTCATCATTCTTGGGGAAAATCACTGCAGAGGGCCTAGTTATTCTCAAGCACTTTCCACGAGATAAGGACCAGCCGGAAATTATACCTATAACTAAAGAATTGCCTAAAAAATCAATGCCTTGGGGATACTTTGACAAGGATTCCCAAGGAGATGGAGTCCAAGATGGAGGGTGTTTTGTTCTAACTTGTCTAAGCATCATGTTTTTCTTGTTAAAATTGGAATCTTATATGGTTCAAATAATTGGGTTGAAACACTTGCTTGCAAATCTTTGATTGTTTTTGCTATTAAGAAGGTATGTGACAATATTTAAATATATGGTGACTCTCTATTGGTGATAAATTGGGTTAATGATGTTCAACATTATAGGAATATTCATTTAGTTAACATTGTGGAGGATATATGAAGTCAATGATTCTTTTAGACACTTCTCTTGCAGGCACATCTACAGGGCTAGAAACAAAGAAGACGACATGATTTCTAAGGATGGAATTCTCCTAGATAGGGGATCTTACAGATAACTAAGATTCAAGGTGAGGACCAATCTGATTTTTACCACAGACCTTACATGGATGAGGTTTAGGCTACATGAGTCATGGTTTTTGCCCATGCTAGCACTTGATTTTTTGAGACAGTGCTTGCATTGTTACAGGTTCTAGATTTTAGTCTTTTGAGCACTATGTTTTACACAACGCAAGTTTTCGGCACTCTTCTTCCTCAAAGGGAAGGTACAAATACCATATTTTGCATGTACATGTATATGGTTTTATGTTTGGAACAATTTTTTGTATGTTGTTTTTACTGGAATTTTTGAATTGTCCATGAGACTAGTCATTTTTGTAATATCTTGATGGGCTTTTATAGTCTAAGCCATGACAATATGTGGAAATGTCATGGGGAATGCACTATATTTTTGGTGCATATGCTAATGTAATTTTGTTTGGAAATGAATGAAATTACAGTTTTTTCCTTGGAAAAAAAACATCAATGGGAGGGAAGTGGCTTTTAGATTCATAATGATGTTAGTGTTTTGGTAGCATTTTGTTGGAGATGGGATAATGATATTTCTTGGAGTTGCAATGTAGGTTCAACTCAATAATGGTCTATCTTAGAATACTTTTATTAAGTAGGTTTCCTATCGGTAGTTTATGGAGATTTTACCTACAAACACCTCGCCACAAAATGTCGGTAAAAACAAATTTTATAGTAGAAGGAAACGTGTTTGTAATTAAAATATTGTTCCTAGCTTCGATCTCCACCTTCCAACATGATTTGGTCAAAAAGGCCTTTGCATCAAATAGGCTATATTACTGGTAGAACCATGGGTTGTCAAAACCTAGAGCCCAAAACCACCAACGGTAAATTGACTATATGACCTCAATTTTACATGAAATACTATAACAATATTTATAAGCATTAGTTTGTTATAATTTGTTAATTTTAATTTTATTTTAAATCATTTTAATTTTATTTGACTGAGTAAAAATTTTTACATAACAAGACATTACAACATCTCTTGCATACTGGGCTAGAATGCCTCTTGGCGCAATCACTACCAGCATAGGTGCATTTTAACTTTGGATCTACCAGCCACCAAGAGTGATCAAATATCTCAATATTCAAACTTATTTTTGACTACAAAACTTGAGGGAAGGTTTTCACCTTAAGAGGTTTGGTTCCTTTCATCGCTTGGTAGATACTTAGTTAAGATGGATCTTTGTTGGTTCTTAATACTATTATTTATATTATATAAATTTCACATCTCTATATATAAAAGCATTCTCATTTATAATTTTATTAAAAAAAATTAATTTAATATCTATGGAATATCCACAAAATATTTTTAGTAGTAGTGAGGATAGAGGATTTATATATCTCAAAAGTATTTATAATTCTTTTGCTTTTAAATTTAATTAAAATTTGTCATAAAATTAAAATAAAGTAAAATATTTTGATTATGAAATGAGATATGGTTTTTTGTTATGTGGTATTGATAAGCCACAGTATTGGGGCCTTGGTATTGTCTTAATTGATAGTTATTATTTATGTGCTATTTATTCTAATGTGGTATATATATATCTATATATATCTATATATTATGATTTCCTTTTATTTAAAAAATTGTTTGTAATTTTATTAATAAAAACAAAATTACAATATAACAAATTGAATTTTATTATTCTTAATATTAATTGGCCCAACATTTAAATGTTTACACTCATTTGTGGACACTATATTGTCTCCCACATACTGAACTCTATTTTTTTTGTGAGGTGAATATTATATTAAAAACATGAGATTACATCATGAAAAAAGATAGACGATGTTAGTTTCTCGCTAGGGAGACCTTACCATAACCAAAAAAGAATCCTCCTATGGGAGGACTGAGATGCCAAAAAAAAAACAATACAAGAAACTCTTTATATCTGGTGCACTATCCTGAGATATACTGAGTACAAAGAGTGATGACAAAAAACATGTGAAGCGGTGTCATAAGATGTTATTCTGAGGGATCTTAATCAGAAAATGCAAAAACATGTGAAGCGGTGTC
The DNA here is from genome assembly GCA_000404065.3 of Pinus taeda. NCBI lineage: Eukaryota > Viridiplantae > Streptophyta > Pinopsida > Pinales > Pinaceae > Pinus > Pinus taeda. The sequence continues at coordinate 38,441 of APFE030209727.1, forward strand.
ATAAGATGTTATTCTGAGGGATCCAAATCGGAAAATGAAATCCTAACATGTGCTTCTGTCTTCTCCTAATTCATGCTACCCATAGGAGGTAGGCCAATGTGTTGTTTAATTCGTACCAATTTGTGATCCATGGTGTACAAATAGTTGTGCAAGAACTACACTTAGTGGAATGTTGATTTTTAAGTATAATTGATACAAGTACTTTATTTTTGAACTATGGTAATTACTTGTGAATATGTATTATATTTCTTTTATCTTCATCAAAGAATCAAACTTCACAAACTCAACAAATAACCATGAAAGAAAGTAGATATCACAAAGTGTGTGAGAGAGAGATATGTGAGTGATAAGTGTGTGTGTAAAATGAAAAAGTTCAAGTGTATTTTATACCCAAGATACCCAAGAGACATGTCTCTTAAATTAAATCAAGTCTCCTTGTAAATTAAATTCTAGTAAGTCTGCACATCTACATTTTTACTCATATTTGTTAAAGTGTTGAAGGTCACTTAAATAATGGTGAGCAATAACTCCTGGTAAGTATATCTATTTACATCTTGTTCTTATTTAGTCTTTTATGAAAATACCTTCTTAGATTATGGTGGGTGGTAATTTAAGGTAAATATGTTATTTACATGAGTATGAGGTTTTTTTTTTTTTTTTTTTTTTTTTTTTTTTTTTTTTTTTTTTTTTTTTTTTTTTTTTTTTGTTTTTTTTTGTTTTTTTTGTGATTCACGGACACTGGGTGGCTGTTACGTCCACAAAAATATATGGGCTGATCAACTATGAAGGGAATCAAGCCCCTCGGCCAAACTAGCAGGTCCTAACCCTAAGGGCGTCGAGGATAATTGACCTTATGACCTCCCGATCGATGAGGTACTTAACAACGGGGACTCGATGAGTTGAGCTAACCCTTGGGGCTTACGTGAGTATGAGCTATTTTCAAGGATCTTAAATTTAGGTGATTTTTTTTATTTTCTTTCTTTTGATTTTCTTTCTTCTAATTTAAAATTTAATTTCTTTTGTGTTTTTTTTTACATGGTATTATAAATACACCAAGGATTATGATGGCCGGCCATAACTATATTCTTCAACACTCCCTCTTAGCTAGGGAGGTATTCATAATGAATATCCAAATGTTTTTTGTATACATGATATTTCTAAAAAAAATAGGTAAATATCATCGATAGCATATTTATCTAGGTCAATACCCTTCACCTACATCAACGTCATCATCAATATGTACCACAACCCAAGTTAGCTCTCCTAACCAATGGTACTTACTCAATTAGTCACCATGATTTGTTGTGTGCCTCACCTCATTATAGTCTGACTAATTCAAGGTTTTTAACACCCATGGTAAAACCCTAGGGAAACAAATGTATCGAATCCAAAGGCCTCTCTCTAGAACATGATGTTGAAGAGGCACCCACTCCATGAGTGTTTGTGCCTCAAAAGACCTTTCCTTTCAAGAACGTGTGTCCATCGTGCTATCTCACCAACAGTCTGGCTCATGCTCCTATTGTCACCAAAATTTTAAGTCATAACTTTTTTTCCACCCATTAATAATCTAGACCAAGATCCTATTGTTACCAACAATCTGAGCCATGCCCCTGTTGATGTCATATCAATGCTCCCTCTCACTGATAGAGGAGTTATCCACTAGTCCAAGCTTGTCTCTAAAGCATACAAACTTCACCTAAGACAGAGGCTTTCTGAGCATGTTGGTCATCTACTCATGAGTGGAATTATATTGGAGCCTCACCACTACTTTTTGTACCATATCACTAATGTAGTGGTACTTGATCTCAATATGCTTTGTCATATCATGAAAATTTGGATTGTCTGTTAGCTTCACACAATTTTAATTATCATAAAACAACACAGACAATTCCAACATCTGGTCGAACAATCCAGAGAGTAGCTTTTGAAGCCATACTCCCTCATAGCATGCCAAATAAGCTACAATATACTATGATTATGCAGTAATGAGTGGATTGTCTGTTAGCTTCACACACCTTTAATTATCATAAAACAACACATACAGTTCCAACATATGGTCGAACAATCCAGAGAGTAGCTTTTGAAGCCATACTCCCTCATAGCATGCCAAATAAGCTACAATATACTATGATTATGCAGTAATGAGTGGATTGTCTGTTAGCTTCACACACCTTTAATTATCATAAAACAACACATACAGTTCCAACATATGGTCGAACAATCCAGAGAGTAGCTTTTGAAGCCATACTCCCTCATAGCATGCCAAATAAGCTACAATATACTATGATTATGCAGTAATGAGCGTGATATAGGTTTTCTTCCTACTCATCCAGGATATCATAGCAGAACCCAAATTGAAGCATACATCTCTTCTTTCCATTCGCACTCCCTGCCCAGCCAAAGTTTGTATATCCCTACAATTGTATCTCACCATTCAAAACATATCTCAAACAATAGTCAACAATATAACACAAATATCTTAATTTATGTTTTGTTGCAATCCAATGCTCATGTATCAATTCCAACTAGAACTGGCTCGAGATGTTTACCGCAAAGAAAATATTTGGCCTCATATTTACCAAATACATCAATTATCTAATCAACTTCTGGTCCATGTGTTGAGAAACCAATGAAGATGAAAATTAGGGCTTTGATTCCTCTTTTCTTGATAATTACTTGTGAACATGTGTTGGCCTTTAATTCTTTGTGATTATCTCTTCTTTCATCAAGAAATTACCAATTAAAAATATATAAAGATCACACCAAAAAGAGACACAAGATATAGGCTCTCATCAAGGTAAAAACCCATCTTCTAAGGGAAAACCTAGTCAAACTATTCTCTACATAGAACCAAGTCAAAATGAGACAACCAAGACTCCAAAACAAGACCAATAACTTCCACCAAACACCAAGTCAACCCTCCAAATTATCTTCTTCAAAAGATTCCAAGTCTTCCAAAGTCGATGAGATTAAAAGTACTTCAATTCTTCCCAAGTCAAAGTTTCGACCTCCTAGTTCAGGTCTGCAACTTTGACTTGCAATCTTTGGCCCTGCAAGCCAGACAAGGTCAAATTTCATATTTCTTCTTCTTCTCTTAGATTATGCTCTTGTTTTCTATCCTTTGCTCTGATTTACTTTTTTGCTTTGTGTATATTGAATGGATTGAATATGGATACCAATTAGGATCAATACTCTCCCATTTTAATCTCTTTTTCATAGGTCGAATGGGCCTCTTCTAGGTCGACTTCACTCGCAATTCCAACTTGGTGATGGGAGTCCAAAAATGACACTTTGAACTTAAAAACAATATTTATTTCTTGATACAATTTGTCCATAAGGGTCTTATAAATATGACAAAGACTCAAATGACTTATAGAACCCTAGAAGCATGAAGAACATGCTTGACCTAGTTGACAAATAAAAGGAGCATGAAACCAATGATTCAAAAAATAGTTTTCTTTTTCTCTTTTTTTTTAATTTTACAATAAATATATAATGATACAAATACAATAATAATTATGAAGATCGAACATAGTTACATTTCACAACATTTTTTCTTAACTAGGGAGATATTCGTAATTGTGCAAATGGTACAAGGACGACCTCAAGTTGAAATGTTCTAAGAAGAGTATCACAATCAGCATCTAAAATGCTAGAAATATCGATACCATCTAGGTCAACTGCCAATGTATCTAGGTACCATCTAGGATATCTTCCAAGGCACCAGGGATCTAGGTGTCATTTAGGCTACCTACCAAGACACTAACGCAACAAGTATCGAGGTGTCATCTAGGATACCTACCAAGACACCAACTCAACAAGGAGCCAACTGTCATCTAAGCTACCTACCAAGACATCTATTAAACAAGGATCATGGTGTCATTTAGGCTACCTTCCAAGACACCAACTCAAAAATGATCCAAATGTTAGTTAGGCTACCTGCCAAGACATCTACTCAACAAGGATCCAAGTATCTAGGCTACCTAATAAGACACTAACAGGGATCTAGGAATCATCTAGGCTTCCTACCAAGATACCAACCCTAAAAGTACCATCATACAGGCTTATATAGCCTAAGGTACTCATCATCTTTCCCTCTCAATCAAATAGGAGATATCAACCAATCCAATCTTGCTTCTGAAATACTCAAGCTTCATATTGGGAAGATATTTAGTCAAAATATTGGCTACCTATTCATCTATTGAGATATATTGTAGATTTACAATCCCATCTTGTACCTGACTTCTAATATAATGGTACTTATTATTAATGTGCTTAGTTTTAGCATGAAACACAAGATCTTCAATCAAACTTGTACTACTTTGGTTGTATCAAAATATCACAATGGGATCTATAGGTCCTCCAAATAAATTTGTAAGAAGCTTCCTAAGCCAAACAACTTATTTTCCAACCTCATAAGCTGCAACATATTCAGCTTCAACACTATTTAAAGCAATGAAGTCTTGTTTTTTACTCATCCATGAGATCATAAAACAACCATTGGTAATGCTTCTTCCATCTATCTCACTGCTACCTTTATCAAAGTGTAAATTTTGATAATAGAATTTCCTTGCCATCATATTTTAGGCGGTGATGAATTATTCCACGTAGGTATCTCAAGATATGTTTGGCATCTATCCAATGATCATGATGTGGCTCCAATTGAAACTGACTAAGGAAATTTACTGCATAATATATGTCAAGTCTGGAATTCAGGAAGTACATTAGGGAGCCAACCAACTGACAATAGCTTGTGGGATCCATAAGACTAGAATCTGAATCCTTCAACTTCTTCAAATTTGTGATCATGGGATCTGTCATGAGCTTACTATCCATCATGCCAAACTTTTGTAAGATATTGATCATAGATTTACCTTAACCAAGATATATCTCGCTTGGTTTCTTCAAAACTTCCAAGCCCAAATAATAATGCATAAGCCCAAGTTCCTTCATTTCGAATTATGTTGCCAACGTCTTCTTACACTCTTGAATATGATGTTCTACACCTATAATAAGTAAGTTATCCACATATAATAGTATAATGACAAGTTCATTCTTCAAAACTTTGACGTAGATATTTGGATCAACAAATCTCTTGACAAATCAAATTATTAATAAATAGGCATCCATTCTAGCATACCAATCTTTAGGAGCTTGTTTCAAACCATATAATGCCTTTTTCAATCCGCAAACATGGGTTTCTCTGCTATGAATTTAAAATTCATGAGGTTGCTCAATATATACTTCTTCATCTATAGTTCCATTCAAGAATGTTGTTTTGACATCCATTTGATGGATATTCCATCCCATAGTGGCAGCTAAAGAAAACAAAGATCTAATAGTAGTGTACATAGTGGTAGGATCAAAAGTTTCTTCATAGTTAATCCCTTCCTTTTGAGAGAAGCCTCTAGCTAGAAATATTGCCTTTTATTTATCAATTCTCCCATCTACAACATATTTTATTTTATAAATTCATTTGGAAGTGACAATTAATTTGTCACTATTTCTACGAACAATTTCCCAAACTCCATTCTTGGTATTCTTCCTGCATTTCTTTCTTCCATTCTGCATGTTCAATGTCTTGTTCATAGTTGGAGGGTTTTTCTTCAATAAGCTTAGTCATATATGTTGCATACCTAGAATATCTTTTAGGTCTTTTACTTTCTCTGAAGGTCCCTTGTTTTGCTCTATGACCTTCAACTTTTTGTAAAGTTGCTCTTAATCATGCTAGCCTTTTTTTATTTTCTGGAATGATAGTTTGTTGAATAGGTTCACTTCGTCCTTCATCTTCTTGATTGATTATAGGTAGTTCATTGTTATCATGATCTTATTCTTCTTCAAAGAAGGGTACTTCTTCTTCATTAGAGTCAACGGGATTGTCCTTTGATATTGTGTATGCCATGTTTTCATTGAAAATGACATCTCTAATAACTTCAATACAATGGTCTTCCTTAATATAGATTATGTGGGCCTTAGATGACAGGTTATATCCAACAAAGAGTCCTTTCATGTTGGTGGAGTCCAACTTCTTTCTCTTGTATTTTGGAATGTGAATATAAATATGACATCCAAATATTTGAATATGATCTACATTAGGCTTCCTTCCTAACAAATCTTCTTCTGGAGTCATGTTTTCAAGAATTCTATGAGAGCTTCTATATTTTAATGTAGATTGTTGTCTGTTGATTCTCCCTATAATAATTTAAGAAGATATTGATCATGGCGCATGGCTCTAATGACCTCTTCAACTTTTCTGTTCTTTCTTTCATCCACTCCATTTTGTTGGGGATTATAGTGAACTATGAGCTCCCTCTTAATGCATGCTTCCTTGCAAAAATTTACAAGTTCCTTGGAAGTGTATTCCCTACCATTGTCGAATAGTAGAGTCTTTATTTTTCTTTCTAGAGAGATGTCCACTTCTACCTTGAATTCTTATAATTTCTTAAAAACTTCATCCTTAGATTTGAGGAGATAAATACATGTTTTCCTTAGCGATGAATGTCACATAGTATTGATGACCTCCAAGATATTTTTTTGCCATCCATCCATGTACATCAAAATGAATGAGGTATAATATTATTTAGACCTAGTATCACTACTTGTAAATGAATTCTTCACATTTTTTCCTAAAACACATCCCTTGCATACTTCTCCATGGTCTTCTTTTAAATTGGGGACGCCTTTTTCCATCTTACTTAAAGAGGGAAATATTTTACAGTGAAGATGGCCATACCTTCTATACCAAAGCTCAAAGGGGTTGATATCCAAATGTATAAGAGCTTGGGTAAGAAGTGTTATTAGCCTATACAACCTACCCTCATGAATCCCAATAATTGTAGCTTTACCAATGCTAGAATAATTTCCCCGAACAAGAACCTTGCCATCTATGAAAGTAATTTTATCTCCTTCATCTTCTAGACAGGAAATGGAAAGTAAAATTTTCTTCAAACGTGGAATGAAGTGTATGTTGTTGAGATGAATATTTCCACCACCTTCTAGCTTTGAAGGTGTAGACCCAATTCTCTTGACCGAATAGCTCTTTTTATCTCCAAGCTCCACTAAATGAGAGGTGTTTCCTTTTGATATAGTTTGTAGTTTACTACATTATCATGTCATGTGTCTTGTGGCTCCATTCTCAATTATCCATATATCTTCATCATCAAAAATATATGTGAGAGTGAAAAATAATCGTTTATCCATTATACCCTTAGATAGCCTTGAGATGAACTTGATCACAAAATCTTTGGTGGATATCAAGAGGCTCCCTTTGTAGATAAATGCTTCAAGGGAGTCTTCAAGGATATGTCCGATGAGTGATCTTCAAAGTGTCCTTCCTTAACCTTAGCTCTGATACCATGTTGAGAAATAAATGAAGATGGAAATTAGCATTTTCATTCCTCTTTTCTTGATAATTACTTGTGATTATGTGTTGGCCTTTAATGATTTATTATTATATCTACTCTCATCAAGCAATTACCAATTCAAAATATATGAAGATCACAAGAATAAGAGACACAAGATATAATCTCTCAGCCAGGGAAAAATCCATCTTCTAGAGGAAAACCCAGTCAAACACTCCTGTATATAGAACCAAGGCAAAATGAAACAACCAAGACTCCAAAACAAGGAAGAACTTCCACCAAACACTAAGTCAACCTTCCAAAGTATCTTCTTCAAAAGAGTCCAAGGCTTCCAAAATCAATGAGAGTCAAAGTATTCAATTCTTCCCAAGTAAAAGTTTCATCCTCCTAGTTCAAGTCTACAACTTCGACCTACAATTTCAACCCTTTAATTCACACAGATTCCCATGTTCTTCGTATTTGTGAGCTAGACAAGGTCAAATTTCATATTTCTTCTTCTTTGCTTGGATTATGCTCTTATTTTCTAGCCTTTACTCTTGATTTAATTATATTCTTGGTGCAGATCGAATGGACTTAATATGGATGCCAATTAGGTCAAATACTCTTTGCTTTTATACCCTTTTCATAGGTCTAATGGGCTTCTTCTAGGATGACTTCACAAGTAGGGACGACTTGGTGATGGGTGTAACAACCCTGGTGAAAATTCCATGTAATAAAATTTAATAAGGAAAAATAATAACCACGGTTATGGGACACTTATTCCAAATTAAATGTTGGAAAAGGCATCCTAGCGTGTGCATTCATTTGGTTTATTATGGCTAAGGAAATTGGCAAAGGACTTGGAAAAGCATGAGGCATTAATTGGCATTTTATTTATGAAAATAATGGAAATTAGGAGAAAATGAAGGTGAAAGGCCACAGGTTGTGTTAGCGCTTGAGATTTCACCTCAGGCTGAGAAAGGCAAACCTTCAAGGCAACATCAAACCATTTCACCTCATAGCTAGCCCTACGGGGTATGAGAAGGCTCTCTCCGGTCAATCTCGTTAAATTTTCAATGGGAAGAGATGACCAATCAAGGTAACACAGATATTAGGATAGTAAACTGATTTGAAAGTTGATTTGGGGGTTTTTTGGGGTTTTTTGGTGGCAAGTTGAGGATCTGCAATTTAGGGTGCGGGGATTGAGCTCAGTTTTTGCAGG
>APFE030209727.1:52435-134730 GCA_000404065.3 Pinus taeda
TCTGATATGTAAGCTACGGTGGGGAAACAACATGTCTCGGAACAATAATCTCGGGCTGGTGTGATGGACCTCCCTCCTCATGAATGGCCTCTGGCTCTAGTTGTGGCTGTGGTGGCACTGTAAAGAACTCATGAGAAATGAAGTCTGCCCATGGAATGCCCTGCTGACTCAACTGATGAGAAACAATGAGCTGGATGAGACCATGATGGCACAAACTCCTATGCTGCTGAGCTGGGGACTGCCTCTGAAACACGGACACCATCCTTTGAATGTCCTGGAAGAAGAAAACCGGGATGTTCATCATCCTCACTCGGGTAAAGTGCATCAACAGGCGAATGTGACAAGAGAAGACCTGTGAAAATCTTCCCTCGCATGTAAAGTAATGCATGATAAGCCGCATGATTGGAGCATACTCCCCCTGGAGGAATCTGAAGGGAAAGACCCCTGACAAGTGACTCATGAATGTTGGCCTGACATATGGCTCAAAATAAACATAATCCAGCATTTTGCGCTTGGGCCACACCTCACCCACATTTGGTATCCCGGTAGCCTCTAAAATCACCTCCGGAGATAGTACAAAATTCACCCCTGCAAGAGTGACCTGCCCATCATGAAGGTGCAAAACAAATAAGCGGGCCAACTCCCTGTGGTACTGAATCTGAGCAAGCCTCTCACAGAAATGAAAACATGAAATATAACGGAAACCATTCACTGCCATAGGACAGGCCTGCAATTCTGCCAATGAGGTGGGTTCCTCTCTCCTATGATGACCACCTTTGCCACCCTTACGAGGCCTCTGCTATACCTCGATTTCTGTGGAAGAAGACCGGTCATCACCTTGCTCATAGGTTTCAGTTGTTGACATGGTGCTTTTGAGCAAAGTGAAGCAAATAGATAGAGTAAACTACTGCCCTTGCCTGCAAAAATGCTGAGAAGTATGCTGTTTTCAAGGGGAAAAAATCATAAGGGAAATGTTAGGGGAGGGATTTTTAATAAGGAATGGGAAAATATGTAAAAACAGGGATTTTTTAAGGGATAATTCACAAAATGTCAAACATATCATCTCATCTTCCATCATTAGGAAATCATTTGCAAAGAAATACTTAATTAGGATTTAGTCATAGGGGAATAAAATTTCTTTTACATCTTGTCATAAGGGAAAAGGGATCTTAATTGAACAGGACTTTAGGGAAGGGGTAGAGAGGAAAACAGGGCTTGGTTTTGGGGAGACACAACAATACTCTTTTGCAAGCAATATTTACAACAATATGTCCATTTTATACATATACACAGCTGCATTTTTCTTGTTTTTGCTATGGATATGCAACAGCAGTGTGTCTTCTATTTTCCAATGACTATGCACAGCAATATCTTCTTTTTTTTTATTTGGTCATTTTGCCATATTATTGCTCTTTTCTCTTTTTTACATAACATTTTTTTATCCTTGCTGTTGTTCATTTATTTTCCTTGTTGTGTGGAGGGTATTAGGGTTTGGGTAGAATGCATGAAAGGGCATTAGGGTTTTGTAAAAGGATTTGGGGGAGGGAAAGGGTTTTAGGAATTTGGGATGAGAAATCTAGTATTAATTGCAAATGAGATAAGATATAAACATATTATGACATTTGTGAATTTAATAGGAAACAGGGAGGGAATAAATAGGGATTTAAAGCCTTGAAAAAACATCAACCTTAGCATAATGCCTACATGAACAAGCAATCACCCAAATCCATTTCTCCTTACATTTCTTGGTGATAAACATATATATGCAAGCCCATCATTTCATGTTTCAAGCATTCAAACGCACTAGAAGACCCTACCTTGATCAATTGAGCAAGCAAGAGGGCGATTTAGTCGATTTGGAGTGGTTCTGTAGAAAACAGTTTGAGTGGTCGCGCCCCTGCTCTGAGTGGTCGTGCCCTACCTGAGTGGTCGCGCCCTTGAGAAAAATGCACTGCAGAGGGGTCGCTGAGTGGTCGTGCCCCACCCAACTAGTCGCGCACTGAGCCTGAGTGGTCTCGCCCCTGAGAATGACTCCAACTTTCTGCAAATCGCCTCTTTTGACCTCTCACTCGTTTTTGCAAGCTCTCAAATGCATAATGAGGCTGTTTAGAGGGAAGTTTACTCTTTATAGGCCCAAATTTGAAAAAATTAACTTACCAAACCCACTTTCTAATGTTTTTGTTTTGACATTCACTTTTAACACTGTTTTGAGTTCACTTTGTCCTGAATTTGATCTTTTGAGTGCTTTAACTCCGTTCTTTTTGCAGGTTGACCATTTGATGGACTCTGGCGAGGAGACCAGGGTTATTGCCGGCATTTTGAAGAATTTTGAAAAATTTCCTTATTTTTTTGCAAATTTCACATGACCTTGGGTTTAAAAACAGGGTTTTTAAATCCAAGGTATAAATGAGTTGTACCTGATGAAAAAATATCAATGGAACATATTTACATACCTCCTTCCGGCTTGCTGGGACTATTAGACCTTTGACTCATGACCTTGCAGTGATTTTTGACCAAAACCTTAGACCTAAGACTTGGGATTTCAAGACAAACATAAAACAAGTGTAACACAAGCTCATTTAAATGATATGATCTGATCCAGCAAAGCCAAGAAGGGAACAAGGACCAGCTCCTCCATCAATTTTATGGCATGCCCAACGGGATGCAAAACTGACAGTGATGAGACACCTACCTATGCACATGCAAAGAGCTTTTGATCACCGATGGAGGGCTCAAGACCGACACTAACAGGTTGCATGTGAGGAGGAAAATGAAGGAAAATAATGGGAAAATGAAGAAAATAGAGGCCACATTAAAAGAAAGACTTCTGAGGATCAGTTCGTGGTTTTTGGTCAGTTTAGTTTTGGAGCTCTCTCTCTATTTTCTCTCTCTCACACACTAGGACACTTAGAGTTTTCTTGGAGCACTTCAGCATTGGATCAAGAGAGGAAAAGAAGGCAAGAAGAAGCAAAGATCAAGCAAGGAAGAGTAAGATCTAGCATCTACAACGGGATTATTTGCAGCTATCGATTTGCATGTATGGTTTCCTTACTAGTTTTGGCAAGCATGGTTATGCATGTGTATTCTTGGTTCTCTTATTGTCATGGGCATGGGTTTTTCGAGGTGTGACAGTGTTTCTCAGCCTACCCTTGTCATTTCTGGATAGCCATGGTGTGGTGGACTCTTTTGTATGTGGTTGAGCCAGATTTCCAAATGGACTCGAAGCTGAGTGGGGTGGTCCCAGGATTATTCACAAGGCCTAGGAATCTTGAGGGATGCATGGTAAAGCCTGAATGTGAACATCTTGATTGAGCCTAGGAATCCCTTGATCAATAATGGTGGGATACACGATAAAGCTCAATGGTGAGTACCCTTTATGGGCATAGGAATATTGGGATGGGATACATAGTAAATATCAGAGGGTGGAGACCTCATAGGCCTAGGAATCCCTTGACCGGTAATGTCGAGATACAGGGTAAGTTGAGAGGTTGGGATGGATAAATTCCTCATGGTGTAGGTGGAGAGATCTGGTGGCATCCATGCAAGTTTTGGTCTAGTGATCCGATGAGCATTGTTGTAAAGCCTGGTATTGTATGTTTAATGTTTATGGCCTAGTGATCCGATGGGGATTGTAGTAAACCCTGGTTCTATTGTTGAGGGTGAGGTGGTGTAGCCTCAGGAATCCCTGGTTGATTTTGGTGATAAGTCCCACATTCATGCTTGGAATATGGCACGGGGGTGATTGGATAAAGAGAGACTTGGCTCAGCCAATCTACGGTTGAATGTAACATGGTAGTCCCATACCGAGTTAGATTTTGCATTCATTAATTAGAACTATTTCTCCTTGGTATTTTATGAGAAAATGTACTAGTTCATATGAGACATTTATGGTTGATGTATCCTTGATATTTATGTTGGTTATATGTTGGTTATGAGCATGTTTTATGACAGTGATGATGCATGTCTCTCATCATGTTTTGATTTGTAAATGAATGTACAATGAATATATGATCTAATAGATGATAATGCAGCTAAGGTGATAAGGCATCAATGCTTCTTAGCAATTCTCAGATAAGTATGAGGCCCTTATGCTCATATATGTTGCTATGACCTGTAGAATTCATATTTGTAGCATGTTTAACGAAATGCATGTCATTGCTAGTAGGGGTCCAATAAAGTATTTGTTCAAGTATTTTCATTTTTAATATTGTTTCAGTGTTTATTTTAATTCCTAAAAGTTTCATGAAGTTCAAGGCAGTGGCTTGAGTCCTGGTCTTGAAAAAGGCCCCAGTTGCTTGCATGCCCATTCTGTGAGAGAAACTGGAGGGCCTCAGTCACATGCATGGCCATGTCATGGGAGTGACTGAGGCTATAGGGCAGTGAAGTGTCAAGTTGTTGCATGGGTTGATCACCTGGAAGGGTTGGTTGGTTCCTGTAGGTTCTGTGTTATGTGCAAAGTGTTAGATTGGTTTTGTTGTGTCAGTTCCACTTTCTTAAGGTGACCTAGGAGGTTGAATCAGATTGTACTAGCCTCTTGTTACATGTTTACCCCAGTAGACTAGTTAACTTGGGTAAATGTGGGAGGAGGATGTTACAATGGGAGTCCAAAAATAACACTATAAACTCAAAAATAATATTTATTTCTTGATATAATATGTCCATAAGGGTCTTATGCATTGAAAAAGACTCAAATGAATCAAATAACCCTAAAATCATGAAGAATGTGCATGACCTAGTTGACAAATAAAAGGACCATGAAACCCATGCTTCAAAAAATATTTTTCTTTTTTTATTTTTCATTTTTACAATAAATATATAATGATACAATTATAATAATAATTATGAAGACCAAACATAGTTACATTTCACAACAACATGGATGAATCCACTAGGTCAAACTCATAATCTTTCAACTTTCTCAGGTTCATCACCATAGGATTTGCCATAGAATTTCACTCCATCATGCCAAACTTTTGAAGGATCTTGATGATAGGTTTTCCTTGTCCAAGAAGTATTTAGCCAAGGTTTTTCCATACTTCCAGCCCCAAATAATAATGCATCAATCCAAGATCCTCCATGTCAAATTTAGAGGCCAACTCCCTTTTACACTGAGTAATAAGATGTTTTACACCAATCAAGAACAAATCATCAACATATAGTAGCAGTGTCACCAGCTCACCTTTTACAACCTTGATATAAATATTTGGCTCAACAACAATCTTAGAGAAGCCAAGTCTTGTCAAATATCCATCAATTCTAGAATACCAAGATCTCGGAGCTTGTCTGAGTCCATACAAGGAGTTATTTAATCTGCACACATGAGATTCTCTATCATCGACCTCAAAACCTTGGGGTTTCTCTAGGTACAACTCTTCCTCAATATCACCATTGAGGAAAGTGGTATTCACATCCATTTTATATAGCTTCCATCCCATAAATGAAGCGATAGAGATAAGAGATATAATTGTGGTGTGCTTGGAAACTACTTCAAATACTTCATCATAGTCTTCTCCCTCTTTTTCAGAGAACCCTCTAGCCACAAATCTTTCCTTGTATTTTCAGTGCTCCCATTTACTACATGTTTGATCTTGTAAATCCACTTTAAGATTACCACAAACTTTCCTTGGGGTCTTAGAACAATTTACCAAACATCATTCTTCATAATAGATTTGTATTCCTCCATCGTTGCATCCTTCAACACTTATGAAGTAGTTGCTTCCTCAAAATTGGAAGGTTCTAATTCAATCAGCTTAGTCATTAAAGTTGCATAACTAGCATACCTCCTAGGTCTCTTAGATTCCCTTAAGGTGCCTTGTGGAGCCACATGTCCTTCTACATCTTGCAAAGTAGATTTTAGCCAAGCTGGTCTTTTTCTATTTTCGGGAACAACCATAGGATCCAACAATTCACAAAGGTCCTTTTGGCATATCTTTAGGATCTTCAGGATGACTGGAGGATGAGGGAGGAATTATAACCTCTACTTTAAAAGTCATATGCTTTTTCTCTTCATACTCAGTGTTTGAGTGTTCTTCTATAGATTTTCAATAATTTGCATCTTCAACAAAATCCATGTCTCTACATTCTTCCATTTGTTCTTGCCATGGAACATAGATCCTATAGGCTTTTGATGATTCACTATACCCAAAAAATATTCCATTCTTACTGGAAGGCTCTAACTTGTTTCTCTTATCCTTAGGTACATGTATGAACACTGGACAACCAAATATTCTATGTGATCAACCTGTGGTTTCTGACCTGTGAATGCTTCTTTAAGAGTCTTATCTTCCAAAAGCCTATGAGGACTTCTATTCAAGATGTAGATAGTTCTCTTGTGGAGCTTCTCCCCACAAGAATATTTGTACATGTTGATCATGTATCATCACCTTCATGGATTCTTCAGTAGATTCGTTCTTTCTTTCGTCTACTCCATTTTGTTGAGGATTCAAGTGAACTATCAACTCATTTTTAATCCTAGATTCCTTTAAGAAGGAAATGACTTCCTTAGAGGTGTACTTTCCTCCATTATTTGATCTTAGGATCTTGATTCTCTTCCTTTTCTGGTTCTCCACTTCAGCTTTGAATTCTTGGAACATTCTAATAACTTTTTCTTTTGACTTTATTAGATATATCCACGTCTTTTGAAAGAAGTCACCAATAAAGGATACATAGTATAGAGCGCCTCGAAGAGATTTCATCGGCACAAGACCACACACGTCAGAGTGGACTACATCCAAAATTTCTTTGGACCTATGTTCACTACTTGGAAGGGTTTCTTAACATTTTTTCCAAGAGCACATCCCTTACACATGCCTTTGTGATCTATCTATGATTCTAGTACACCTTAAACAATCTACTTCAAAGCTGGCAAGGATCTATAACCAAATGTGCATATCTTTTATGCCATAACTCATTAGAGTTAATATCTATATGTACTAAAGCTTTGGAAGATAGCCCCAAGAGTCTATATAACCTTTCTTCATGAATCCCAATAACCCTAACAGAGCCTATACTAGACCCCTTGTCCCACACAAGGACTTTCCCATCAATGAAGGCCACTATATCTCCTATATCTTCTAAACATGAAATTGAAACCAAATTCTTTTTCAAACCTAGAACATAGAGTATGTTTCCCAAGTGAATGTTTTCATTTGTTTCTAGCTCAACAAATGTTGTCCCAAATAATTTGACTACGTAGCTTTTGTTGTCTCCAAGCTCTACCTTTTTTACCAATCTTATTTCCACCAAAATTGTAAGATGATCACACTCTCCTGTCATATGTCTTGAAGTTCCAATTCCAATCAACCATATATTGTTGTCACCTACAAGAGATCCTGCAAGTGCAAAATAATAGAAGTGCTCTTTATCTCCTTCCATTTTGGATCTCTCAGACTGCTCATGAAATTTTGTCATGGTAACATGTTAATTTCCTCTCTTCTTCCTATGATTGAACTTTTTAGGACATTGGGCTTTGAAGTGACTAAGTTTGTTGCAACGAAAGCACTGAATTTGAGACATATCTTTCTTCCTTTAAGGATTGAGACTGTTATCAAAACCCTTTTTCTTCTTCTGAAAACCAAACTTCTTTCTTCCACCAACTTTCATGGAATGAAATGCATAGGCTTGAGAATATTCTTCTTCATTTGGCATTATTTCTGTAGATATACGTCTTGATTCTTCTTGAGTACAAGATGCTCATAGTTCTTCTAAACTTGGAATTCCCTTTTGGTTGCTTATACCTGCTACAAATGAATCCCATGAATGGTAGTCTATTAAGTGTTGAATTCACAAGTTCTTTCTAAGATACAATTTTATCAATAGCTTGTAGTTCATCTCTTATTTGAGAATCCCTCATAAAGTATGAAGCCATTGTATAATTTTTTGTCATTCTTATATCATGAAGTTCATTTCTCAAGCTCATGGCTTGGCCAATATTGTTGACAACATATAACTTATTTAGGGCATCATACATCTTCTTTGAAGTCCCAAGCTTTAATATGTATGGAATAATATGGTCCTTGATGGAGTCCACAATAATGCTCATGGTGGCGATGTCATCATTCTTGTACTTCTTCTTTCCAACTTCATCTATAGGTTCAGTTTGTAATGAACAAAGTTCGTTTGCGCTCGAATACCAATGTAATGAACAAGGTTTGTATACGCAATAGAATATTCAGAATATATGGAATACAAGAATGTCCATCATGGGACGAATAACATATTTATATAAGAATGTTTGAATATAAGTCATATGAGATATGATGTGTTTACAAATGAGGACCCGCTTATATACCTAAGCATGTGCCTCTTCATGAATGGTCACGTCCCCTTAAACATGCCTCTTCAGTACTAATTATTATTATTATTATATAAATTACATTCATAAAATTGTCTTCCTCTTCAAAAAGCATTATCCTCAAAGTTGATTGCTAACAAGAATTGTCATCGGTTTCTTTGTCTTGTAATCTATTCACTTGTAGTTTTCTTCGAGTTTTCATATTCGATGATACAAGATGATAGGATCCTTTGAGTGATAAATAATTTTTTCAAACTGAGAAGGGATCCAACCATCCTAAATCAATCTTATGTGGAACTTTGCATTTTTTTGATAGCTAAGATAAATTGTTACTATAAGACTGGATTGTGATGACATCGATATTCTTTGGAATATAAGTCACTTGTTTCTAGTCTGGTTGATTTGGATTTGAAAATTGGTTGAGATGTTTGTTTTTGTGATTTGGGTGTTGATAAGGAGTTCATTTGATTTTATTTCCTTCACGCACTGAAATTGCTTAGTTAAACACTAGATATTTACTTGAAATTTCTGTCGTTTGAACTGCAACATTTGAATACTTTTTTACCTCAACCGATTTATCATCTTCTTGAGTTGTGATATTGATTGGATCAATATTCAATCCTTTCTCTCTCTCTCTCTCTTGATATTTTTTTTTTGGAGCTTCTGATGCACATAATAGATGCAGGGTTGGTCTGGTTATATACATCAATAGTCACAGAATTTTAAAAGCATCAGTAGGCCTTGGAACTGGAACAAACAACTATGTGGAACTCCTCTCACTAAAATTATTACTATGTTGGGTTCGAGAAATTGGAATTGATTCAGTGCAAGTCTTTGGAGATTCTTTAAATGTCATTAATTGGTTTAATGCAGTACAAGTATGTCAAAATCATACTTTGATTCCACTCATTGAAGAAATTTTAAATATAAAACAGGTTTTTTATTTCATCTATGTTTGCCACATATACAAGGAACATAACTCAGTGGCAAATATCTTATCTAAAGAGGGTCTTCAACAAGATATGGGCAAATGGAGTATTAGAGAGACCATAGAAGGGAGGATCTAGGATTCATATCAATTACCTACCATCATCTAACAACCTTCTTGTTTCTCTATATAGGCAATGGTTTCAACTCAATTTTTATGATAGTGTCTTATCAGTTCGTATGGTTACAATTTTTATTGTCTTTCTGATACAATATAGCTACGTGTCAAATTTTGTGATACAGTTTTTATAGTATTCACTTGAACTAGACTATATGCAGGTTGTTTTCTCTTGTTTATGGAGAAGTCTGGTTTTGTTTTTTTCTTATCTTGAGTATTGCAATTCCTTTTGGTTTTGTCATAGACTACTCAGTTTCTCTCTGTGTCTTATGAGGACACACATATTCAGTAATGCTTTACGCAGCTACATATGTAACTTTTTATTCTCTTAATAAAAGGTTCAATTTTTCTCAAAAAAAAAAAATAAATAATAATAATAAAATAAAATAATACCCCTTTATAACAATATTCTCAAAATATATAAATAATTATTTTCTTTTTCTTTGATTTAGTTATAGACCATGCTTTTAGAAAGGTCATGACTTTAATTATTTGATGTTTAATGACCCTGTCTTATAACATTTTTTCACGAATAACCGATTTTGAAATGTGGTGGTGTTTGTATGGATAAGGTCTACTAGCCAATCAATAGGTACAACCCTTTAATTAATAAGATTTAATGAGCATTGATCTGATGATATGCGATGATTATTATAATTTGGAAATATGGTGTACGGTGGATGCAACAAACATGGTTCTTTTGTGTATTGTCAAGAGTGGTTATGTAGGTTGTTGTAAAGCGAATTGTAGACAACAATTATTTTTCTAGCTTTCAGTTTTATTTATTTGTAATTCCTTGATTCAAGGAACACACTTAATCTTTTCTTTTTGCATGTATGGTGTCCGAAAATATTGGCGGTGACTACAGGTAGTAGTAAGGTGGTAGTGGTGAGGTAAGACGATGGGGGCAAGTGAACAATGATTGGTCGATTGCACTATTTTTCCCTTTGCATGTAAGGTGTCCAAGTATATTGGGGGCTACAGAGATGGTAAGTCTGAAACGATTGTGGTAGATTACTAATGGATGGCGATTGGAAAGTGAACAATGGAAGCATGCTTTGGCCTTAGGATTTAATGGTTTTTAGAGGCGACAGTGGAAGAATTGGTGCAAACCGTGTGTAACAACATCAAGTTAAAGTTTCATGTAATAAGGGATAATAAAGGAAAAATAAGACCAAGGTCATGGCACATGTATTCCAAGTTGAATGTTGGGAAAACATCGTAGTGGACATCACTTGTGGTTTATTAATGGCTATGGAAATTGGCATAGGAAAAGAGGCAATAATTAGCAGTTAATTATGGGAACTAAGGAAAATAGGAGAAAAGGAAGGCAGAGAGACACACATATGCATGCCATGAAATTAGGGAAAATGAAGAAAAAGGAAGATCAATGAAAAAAATGCATCAAAAAAATAGTTCACAGCTTTTTTCAATTCAGTTTTGGCTCTCTCCTTCCATTCTGTCTCTCTCATATGCTCTTGCACACTTAGAGTATTATGGGAGCATTTTAGTGTTCACTTGGATTTGGAGAAGGAGTGCAAGGGGAAGGTTGGATCGACAACTTTAGCAGGAAGACTTTGTAGGTAACACGTTGCATGTGTGATTGCCTTGTTGGGATGTGAATGCATGGTACATGCATTTGTTTATTTGGTTCATTTGTTGTCATTGGCATGGGTTTTGCCTGGTTTGACAATGGTTTTACCCTTGCCTTGCCATTTCCTGGATAACCATGGTGCGATGGGATTCATTCTTGGTAGACTTTTGGATTATCGAAAGTTTTTGGAACTGAGTGAGGTGGTCTCAGGAAAATCCAAAGAGTTGGGGGTGGGGATTGTTTTCTTCGATAAGACCTCGATAGGTGAGTGTAGACAAGAAAAGTCCTCAAGATATGGTGAAGGAATTCTAAGGCATCCAATCTTGGTTTGGTTTTGTGATCTTGGGACCATTTTAGGTGAGATCACAATAGCTTGAGGGTGGAGGTGGTTTAACCTCTGGAGTCCCTGGTTGAGTATGTCTTGGTTTATCCCATGAGATCCCACATTCATGCTTGGAATATGGAATAGGGGTGATTAGCTGAAAGAAAGATTTGATCAGCCCAATTTATGGTTGGGTAATACATGGAAGTCCCTAACTTTGTTGCCTTTTGCACAAGTTAGTATGACTTATTATTCTAATGTAATTAATGAGCACATGAACTGGCTATGACATGATCTTATGATTGATTTGACATTGTTTGTATTATGGTTATATGATGGTTATATGCACAATTATATGATATGCTCTTACCATGGATCTCTTTCATGATTTGACAATTTATTGAATAGTTAATGAATGAATGGGATAGAAAGTGTTGTTGTGTCTAGCTTGAGAGGGCATTGAGCCTTCTAGGTGATTTTCAGATGAAGTACAAAATTTTATTATCATATGTGAATTCATGACCTATAGCTTCTATGTTTATCATATGTTTGACAGAATTTCTATCATGTATTAGGCATGTTCTGGTCAAGGTCTTGCTAAAGTTTTGAATGGTTAGCCTTATTATCATATTTATTTTGATTCTAGAAAGTCATAGGCAATTCTGGGTAGTGGTTTGGAGGCGTGCCCGAAAAATTAACATAGATTTCGTGATCGCATGCACAAAACAAGGGGTTTTAGGTCATAACCACTAGGAGACATGCTTATGCGTAAGGTTATAGCCTCATAACCACATGCATGAAGTGTCAAGGGTGTCCTTGTGGAGTTAGGTCAGTGAAAAAGAAGTTTTATCTCAGGATCTAATCATCAAAGGTCATGGACTAACTTTTGGGTAACCTAGTGCTCCTGAGAGGTAGGAGAAAGTTTTGGGTTTGTCGACCCCACTTCCATAACATGAACTTGGAGGTGGGGTCATATCATAGTGACACTTAACTGATATTTACCCTAGAGTGCTTGTAAAAGTGGGTAAATGTGAGAGGAGGCGTTACAAATTGGTATCAGAGCTTCTAGGTCCAAACACTTGGAATGGATGGGCTAAAAGTGATTGTTATGCATGCATGTCAGTCATATGTGTGTCTATTATGCATGCATTACAGTGGCTATGGTTGTTGTGTATATAGTCAGTGTTAGAGATTGTGTTATCATGCATGATGTTAAGATGTTGATATATTAATATGTTGATGTCATTATATACATACATGTATATCATGTTAATCTGGACTAATTTGTGCAGACGAGATAGTCTCCCCTAAAATTCATTAAGGTGTGATTTTAATTATGTTTCTATTTGGTTTATCTAACATGGCATGTTTGTAGGAAAGAGAAGGTCAAATATAAAGAGTGAAATGGTGGATTATAGTTCACATGACTCCCCTTACATGTCTGATGTGAATTCTATGGAATGGGAAAGATCGGTTGAGCAAAAAGGAGAAGACGATTCTCTAGATCTAACAGATACACTAAGGAGTCTGAGGGCAAAGATTAGAAGTTGAAAGGAAGATAACAACAGGGTGATTGAGGCACATGAAAGTCTTGCTAAAGCATAGGTTAAGCAGGCAAAAGTTAATGCAGTGATTCTTTAGAGCCTTTAATATTTGCAGAAGTAGAGACAAATGGGGGTTAGTCATGGAGATAGGCAAGAGGTGAAGACTAATGGGGTAGATGGTAGCAAATATTAGAGGAGACACGGGTTGGATAGGGAAGACACTGTGAAGAGTGGAAAATTCTTGGATACACCTCATAGGAGGACTAGTATGTATGGGTTTTATTCTAGTTCTTCTTTCAATAGACATCATCATTATCACCACCAACATGATAGGAAGAGTGAGTACTTGCTAGAGGATTTAGAAAGTCAAGCCTCCTAAATTTGATGGAGAGATGAATAAATTAGAGGATATAAAAGAATGGGTTCTTGGGATGAAGAAGTTTTTCATATTGCATGACTATTCAAAGAACATTTTTATAACCCTATTTGCCACTCGATTATAGTGAGAGAAACCCAATATAAACTTACCTTAGTTGTTCGGCTAAAATGCATCCCTTTTCACCTTTTATTTTACTTATGTAAGATTTATCCCATGATAAAAGGGTGGAATTACATGATTGAGTTATTTCTCATAATTAATTTTCCAAAATATTATAATTATGAGATAATAATTATTTCATAATTGAGATAATTGAAAAAAAACTCATAATTGTGAAAAAAAATCCAGAGTTTGTCATTCCCAAGGAGATCAACTTGACCCACTTGTGTATGAGTTGGCTAGGGTTCCATTATTGTATAAGTTTCCTAACTTCTCAAGCCCCTAGGTGTCTAGATACATTCTCCTAGAGGATAGATTGAGTCTATATAATCTCATAAAGAGGAAAGGGAAGGGGAGAGTATCCAAACTATAGTGCGAGAGCTATGTTGTATCAGGAGAGGAGACCATACTATAAGTTGGAGGAGATGATCTTATTTGTTGAAGGTATATTGATGTACTTTCACTTATATGATTAATAGAAACATATGTCCCTTCCATATATCTATTTGTATTTAGCATGCTTTATAGTTGTTTCTATGATATTTTGATCGAACGGTCTTCCAAGGAAGGTCACTTGTTCTCCCTGTTTGTTTATGGTTGTGTGTAGGGATCAAGATCAGGTGTGGACGAGGTATATCGCTGAAGTGGAACGAGGGAATTTGCATCAAACCCAAAATCCTTCCCCAACCTGCGAGGAGGCCAAGTGCACACATATTTCCTTGTAGTATATAGAACTGACTGCCTTATGCATGTCTGATCATTTGGGTTAAGACATTATTATATCTCTGTTGGTCTTTCATTTTTCTATCTGGTGATCTCAATCAGGCATGAGATCATTGAGCAATAGCTCCTTGCATAATTAGATGCAACAGAATTGGTGCTTTTAATGAGAGCATTTTTCTTTTGTCCTCTTTGTATTTAGATCTCTTCTCTTTGGTTATTTTTTATTTTTTATTATTATTTTTTATTTGGTTTTTTTTTGGTGTCTCATTGATTTCTCTGTGCCTTTTCGCATTATTTTTTATCTCCATTTGTTTTACTTGCTTGAGATTTGAGCAAATATTAGATCTGAAGATTTTTATTTTTTTTTTTTATTTTTTTTAAATAACCATATATGGATTCCTCTCATATTTATACCCAAAAAAAATTCACTGAAAATGGACTCTATATGAGAAAGTTATAGCCAATTGAAGATCAACCAATTTGTTTTTCTTCTGCCCTCGCACGCGTCTATTTTTTCTATCTGTTTTTGTTAGTTTCTATACAAAACTGAGTAAAACTAATTACAGATCTGTAATCCTCTTTAAATTTTACTTCAAAACAAAAACAAAAACAACTGAAGTGGAGTCTGTATGAGGAAGACATGGCTGATTGAAAAATCAGCCTATTTTCTATCCTTTTTTCCCAATTTTCGGGTTTTGTTTCAACTTATTTGTTTCATTTTTCAGTTGTTTTATTGAGAACTTACTACTATTTGTTGGATATATTTCTAATTGTTACTTTCAATTGTGAAACATATCAGATCTGAGTATACTATTGTTGTTTTTTTTTTTAATCCTTCCTTTGGTGTTACTTAAAGGTTTTCCATGAAGGTTTGATGTGCTTTGGTTGGGGCTATTATCCTCATCTTTGGATCCAATTTTTAAGATCTGTTTAGTTGATCAAGTAACAATTAAGATCTTATTTTTATTTAAGTTTTTTCTTTGTTTGGTTTTTGTCACTTGTTTCTAAGTGATCTCTTTCTTCTCTTGTTTGTTTTTATCACAATTGGTGATGTTGTGATCGGTTGTGCAACTGTCATCTAGAAAAATTCATTTGAGTGTGTTTTTTATTGCTTTATATCACTCTTGTTTGATCTTGTTTAGGCCTTCCTATCTCTAGGTTTTGGTTTTGACCTTTGTAGAACATTAGTCGTAGTTGAGCCATTGTTCTATAGTCCTATCTTGTTGGCATTGCCTTCCTTTTCCACTTTCGGCTTTCGGTTTGATCACTTTGAGTGTGTTTATTTGTTTGGCTTTGCTTTCCTAGCTTTAACTCTTTTTTAGTGCTTTGCGTTCATGTTTGGTAACTTTTCTTTGGTCTCTTCTCGATTACTTTGATTTTCCTTTTTGGTTTGTTTTTGGGTCATCAATCTAAAAAAAAATGGGATAATTTACATATTAGAATTTAGTGAGAGGTGCATTAATAGACGTTGGTGTGTTCTGTGGAAACACTTTTATCCTCATGTAGTTAGAACTCATTGAACTAAAATGAGAATTTACATATAGCTACATCAGCGTTACTAACAAAGAGTCAATCACACCATTTTGTTTTCATGCCGCAATCCAACTGTGTAAATAACAGCCACTTAAAATCAACGCAAGTCAAAATTTACCTACTGGAAAATTTTCCTCTTGACAAACCCGTTGTCAAAATATTTGCATCTTGTGAGTTCAAACTGGTTGCTAAAGAGACGATTCGCGCGCGCAATATCAGCCCCTGGTGCAGTACTCCCTCCATCGTCATGGCCCCGGGAGGGGGCCCTGAGGCCCCTTCTCCTTCGGCTCCTCCACCAGAGATCCTTGCATTCAGGAAGCTGATTGGCGACAGTAGTAAACGCCCAGCAAGGAAAACTAGGCAAAAGGTTGTAAAGAAACTTGACAGCGTCCCCATAGTCGCCCTGCCCGTTGAAGATTCTTGCAGATCTGCTTTGAACTTAGCTGAAAGAGGGCTCATCAGTCAATTTACAGGGCTATGGCCTTCCCCGAAGGCTGTCGAGGCATGGGTACAGAGGAACTGGTGACCACTAGTAAAGGAAGGCATCAGAAGCTTCCTGGTTGGTAAGGGATTTTTTGTATTTTTTGTTTTATTTAGTAGAAGACAAAAATCTCATCCTTAGGAATGGACCATATTTCATGGGACCTCTGGGTTTGTATCTAAACTCATGGTCACCAGATTTTGATCTAACACAAGATGTGTCATCAGCAATTCCAGTGTGGGTGCACCTCCCTCATCTTCCATTGCACTACTGGAACCCGAAGTCACTAGAAACGATTGGTAACACCCTGGGAAAATACATAGACAGAGCAGAGAGAAGGGATCAGTATTCATGTGCAAGAATATGTGTCGAAGTCGACTTGGATATAGGGTTATCTGAAGCCATAAAGTTAACAATAGTAGACTGCTCTTATATCCAAGAGTTAGACTATGAGCAACTAACATTCAAATGTAGAAATTGCCATGAATATGGACATTTCGCAAGATACTGCAAAAAAAAGAGGAAGAGGAAGATCTACAGAAGTTGAAAGGAGAAAAATGGATCCAAATGCAGAAAGCAGTCTAGGCCAAGGTGAGTATCAGGAATAAAGGGAAAGAGGTACCGATGGAGTATGGAAATCCCTTAACAGGAATGGTTCAAATAGAAGGAATAGGAGAACAGCCAAAGACAACGGCCTCAATAAACGCATTCGAAACCCTCAGCACTTCAATCAAAATTCCAAAAACAGAGATAGAAGAGATTGAACGACAAGTTCCCTCACTTGAAGCATAAAAGAATAACATAGAAGTAACCCAACTTAACTCCCCAGCAGGAACCTCCTCCTCACCCACATATGCAGAACTAACAAGGAAAAAACCCCCAGAAACCTCTGGGTCATCGGAAGACGAGACATTCAAGAGACCCTCTAAAAGAGTTGGAAGGAAATCTCATAAGGAAGCCAGGGAAGAAGAGGCGGAGAGGGAAAAAATGCAAGGTAGCCAATTCACCATTGAAATGTCTATCGGGAGAAACACCAGAACAAGGCCCTCTAAGAGGGGATCAACTCACTCCAATTTCGTCAAATAATGAAACTAGTATATTGGAATTGCAGAGGCTTGGGGAACCCTTCGAAAGCTAAAGTAGTCAAAGATCTTCTGAAAATAGAAACTCCTGAGATCCTCATGCTCCAAGAGACTAAGATTGAAGGGGAAACCCTTCTTGAGATCAACAATTTAAAATGGGGAAAAAATGCAGGAAAGGCCATTAGTGCAAGAGGTACCTCTGGTGGCCTAGCAACATTATGTTCGGAGGAAAAGTATCAACTCGAAAGCTCCTTTGAGACCCAACATTGGATATTCATCGAACTTCGGCACCTCTCTAATAAGATCTCCATCTCTCTCTTCAACCTTTATGATCCAGTCCACCTTACAGAGAAGAAGAATGTTGGCAGACCTTGTCTGATTTCTTAGATATTTACTCCCCTCATAATATAATAATGGTTGGAGATCTCTACCTCGTCATCGATCCAAAATAAAAGAGAGGTGGCAATAGTGGCAGGGACCAAATGCTTCCATTAGTAGAGGAGATGATACTTCATTGGGATCTTCTTGACTTCAAACTGAAGAAAGGCCTTTACACCTGGACAAACAATAGAGCTGTGATAGAACACATCTCTACTCGCCTAGATCACTTCCCAGTGCAGAACTCTTTGTTGCTAGGAAAAAGTTTGATCTCCTAAAAAATTCTCCCAAAGCTAGCCTCAGATCACAAACTTATTCTCTTACAGCTGGAAGAGGAAGAAAATTTGGGCCCTATCCCCTTTAGATTCAACCCGCTTTGGTTAGGGAAAGAAGGGTTCATGGAAATTGTTTTGGAGGCATGGTCCATACTTGTGACGGGAACTCCCAGCTTCGTGTGGGAGCAGAAACTAAAAATAACCAAGAGAGCTCTGAAAAAATGGATTAAAGAACCCTCAAATTCTCCTACCAGCAACAGAAATGAGACAATTCAATTTTTATTAGATCTGCAAATGGATTTGGAAAGTAAGGAGATCTCTGCTTTAGATTTAGAAAAAGAACAAGCTGCCCAAATCAAATCATTTCACGCTTTCCACCATGAAGAAGAGACTTGGAGGCTTAAGTCTCATAGCCTGTGGCTTAAAGCTAGAGATCGAAATACCTCTTTCTTCCATAGGCAATATAGAGCCTGTTTATCTCGAAATCATATCTGTGAAATCATTTGCTCAGATGGGACTATGCTCAAAGGTCAAGAACAACTAAAAAAGGCAGCATAAGATCATTTCCAAAATCTGTATAAAGAGGAAGGGAATGGGAGTGAAGAAGTCACCAGTGAATTTCTCTCCCACATTCCATCTTTGGTAAGCAAGGAGGACAACACTAGTCTTACGAAACCTTTCTCCGAGGAAGAAATCTACAAAGTAATATAGTCCATGGAATAAGACAAGGCACCAGGACCTAACGACTTCTCAATTCATTTTTATAGAATCTGTTGGGAAATAATAAAAACTGATCTTCTGAGGATGATTAAAGCTTTTCATAAAAAAATCAAAGTCGGAGGCAGTACTAACTCTACCTTCCTTGCATTAATACCAAAAGAAGTGAATCTGGGCACTTTTGATAGGTTTAGGCCAATCTCGCTTTGCAATGCATCATACAAAATCCTGACAAAACTGCTGCCAAATAGAATCAAGCCACTACTTGGGAAACTCATTTCTCCCACCCAAGGTGGCTTTGTCAAAGGGAGACATATATTGGACAATGTAATACAGGTGCAAGAAGTCATACATTCCAGTTATCTTTGGCAAGATCAAGGTATGCTCATAAAGTTAGACCTTGCAAACGCATTCGACTAGGTAAATCTTTCTTTCCTATACAAAGTCCTCCTTTCCTTTGGTTTCAGCTCTAACTTTGTCAATTTGATTAAAGCTTGTACTAAAAAGCCTGAATAGTTCCTTTAGTTAATGGCAGTATAGCAAACTATTTCCAAGCCTCGAGGGGAATAAGGCAAGGTTGCCCCCTCTCCCCTTTCTTGTTCATTCTGAAGGCAAACTCACTAAGTAGAAAACTGACAACTAAAAAGAAAGCAGGGACAACTCTAACAGTTAGGTTGACGAAAGGGCTAAAGCTTCTCAATCATGCATTATTTGCAGATGATAATCTTCTTTTGGGCGGAGCCTCCATCAATATAGCCAAAGTTTACAGTGGAATTCTTCAAAGATTCTACAACATATCATGAGCTCTTATAAATAAAAGG
The DNA here is from genome assembly GCA_000404065.3 of Pinus taeda. NCBI lineage: Eukaryota > Viridiplantae > Streptophyta > Pinopsida > Pinales > Pinaceae > Pinus > Pinus taeda. The sequence continues at coordinate 71,842 of APFE030209727.1, forward strand.
AAAAGTGCAATATACGGGTGGAATGTGGATCAACAAGCAATTTAGAGAATAGCCCTCTCCTTAGGCTTTTTAGGATTCGCTTCTTGGGATAAAATCAAATATCTCGAGTTACCAACAACCCTGGGCCCTAACAAATTATCGTTGTGGAAAGAGGTAATAAGCAAAATTAAGTCCAAGATTACAGCTTGGGGAGGTCAATGGCTCACCAATGCTGGCAAACTCATCCTTATAAAATATGAATTGTCCTCCCTACCTATTTATCAAGCTTCCTTTCTTCTGGCTCCAAAGAAGATCACGGAACAGATCTCAAGACTTATCAGGGATTTTCTGTGGAGACGAGGAAGAGGAAACCAAAGAAAATTCCATCTAGTAAATTGGGATACAGTTAAATGCACCATCTTTGAAGGAGGCCTACAAATAAGAGACCCAGGCCTTGCCAATCTGGCTCTTGGAGGTAAAATACTTTGGACCCTCTTCTCAAACAGCAAACACCCTGTCAGTCAGGTCATAAAGAAAAAATATCTAAAAGGCTCATCGCTAAGGAACATACAGATAGATAACAACATCAAAGGGACATCAATATGGCATCTCTGCCACCGTGCGATAGAGTTCTTCCGAAAGCACTTGTATCGCATTCCTGGCAATGGAAAAAACATGTTGCTCTATCAAGACAGCATAATGGGACAATCGCCTTTGAGCAAAAATGAAGTAATCAAAGAAATCAGGAACTGGCTCATTAAACAAGGAGTCCTCACCTTGGCAGATATCTTGACATGGACGACTCTGGAAAACGGCGAACTTAGGAAATCCCTCGAGTTCCAGATCAAATGCGCAGTCAAAAGACCCTCCTGGAAGAAGCGTTAACGGGACTAGCACCGGTTCACATGCGTTTGATGGATAAATGGGGATCGGGAAAGACTGGAATCTACAATGCAAGGCATGGATATGCTCTCTTCAACCACAACAGGCTTCGAGCCATACTGCATCTATATGGAAACAAGTCTGGGACCCTCTCGGTCTCCCCAAAATAAATTTCTTCACCTGGGTATGAATGCATGGGAAAGTGCTAATTGGCAGCAATCTGACTAAAAGAGGTATTCATGGGCCACATCGGTGTTCTCTTTGTTGCAAAGCCCGGGAAACCATGGAGCATGTGTTTGTGGATTGCTCTTTTACTCAAGAAGTCTGGGATTGCATCCTTCAAGGCCTCAACGTCTCTGCCCCATCGCAAGTCAAAGTAGCTAACCTTTTTAGCACCTAGAGAATATGTTATCCCCACATGACCCAAAGAAAGATAGCATGGAACATAATCTGGAAAGCAGTACCTAAACATGTCTTCTGGAAAATATGGCTTGCCAAAAACGACTAGATCTTCAACATCATTCTGAACTCCCCTTTGAAGGTGGCAGCAAAAGCAAAAGCATTACTCCTCAAGACTGTGGCCAATCATCCCCTTAAAAATGATAACGTGCTTCTCCCAGAAGAAAAAAAATGGGTGGGAACTTATATATTTCAAGACAGGATAAACAACACCACTTGCCCCAATAACTCTCTTGTATGGAGACTACAAGAAGCGGACGCAAATTTTCAAGCTTGGTGGAGGAAACAGGGTAAAACAAAAATCTTTTTTGATGGTGCCTCCAAAGGTAATCTAGGGACAGGAGGAGTAGATGGAGTGATCTACTCCCCGGAGGGTATTCGTGAAGATAGCTTCAGCTGGATACTTGGACAGAGAACCAACAACCAGGCAGAAATCCTTGGGTTGCTAAAAGCCTGTCAGATAGCACGGGAAAAAGGCATTAAGGAAATACAAGTCTTCGGGGACTGAGAAATTTTGATAAATATATTAAATTCGGAGGACCACTTCAGTAATTCGGTGCTCAACAAGACACTTCAAAGGCTGAGATACATGCTCCAAGACTTCTCTTCCTATCTCCTTTTCCATATTCTACGTGGCTCAAATAAGGAAGCAGATGCAAAAGCAAACCTGGCATGCCTCTTGCCACAAGGAGCCTTAAGCAAGAATGATGAAGAACCTACATGGAACCCAATCCCGTAATCTAGAGAAAATGTACACCTATGTAAGGAAAAGGAGAGCTACAACTAAAAGGAATTTTGAATATTGTAATGATGGTTGTTTTGGTTTCGGCCCAATCGGTTTTAAATAATTAATATAACCGTTATAGTTAAAAATAAATAAATAAATAAATCAACGCAATAATAAAATTAACTAGATTTGTCTTTTATTTTTACTAGTAGCACACCAACATTAGCTTAGGCTAGGGTCTTGGAGATAGGTGTGTAAGTCAACTACTCCAAGACTACAAAACAAACTTAGCAGCTTGTGTAAGGGAGTTAAATCCATTTGCAGTAGTGAGCTCTAGGAAGCCCTCCCCACAAAAGGGTCAAGCACGAGGTCACACTTAGGCTAGGTGGGGTGACATGACCCATTTCACTTAGTTTTGAGTGGCGTAATATAGTGAAATTTGAACGCATACAAATTGTGTGATTACCGTTTTCTATAGTACTTGGGGACCACATGGGAGGTAATTCTCAAGGAGGTTTCGGTCTTGGCTTCTTTTTGCAATTCAAGTTTCCTGCCCTTGCATGTAGATTTGTCCTGCGATTATCCCCCAGGTCATGTTATTTTCAGTGGTGAACATAGTGGCCTATCTTCTCTAGGCTCATACACAGGTACAGGGTCGGGGTTGTCTTTTCTATACCTGGGATAGATATTAGTCATACTCTCTCAGTCCTCTCAGTGGGTGTTCCACATCTTGTGAGGGAACTTGTGCCGAGTTCGCAGCTAAAAGGACTAGGAAGCAGGTCGCTAGTATAACTGTTCCACCGCCAGTTTCTTTGTATTATGGTTTGTGTGTGCTGTCTTATAGGACATTTCTAATGTATGTTGTTTGTTCTGAGTCAATGGTTTTGGCCTTAGATGTTTACACTAACATAATCATGTTTAATTTATAAATTATCACCATGGATGAATTTGTTCATCAACAGTCACATCGTCTTCACGGTTTGCCTCCTGAACAAGGTGGACTTATTACTCTTGCACGAAGAGTGCTTTTCGGTGCTCAAGACTTAGACCAACACATATTCTTAGAGTATATACCCAGTCCTTCTGGTAGTCATTTGATCTATGTTTAAACTTTGGCAAATGATTCTGCTGCTCCTACCAATCCTCCCTTAACCGATCCATTAGGATCTATGTTGTTGCGGCCGAACATTGACAGTTCTACACCTACCTACACTTACATACCTTTTTCAATTATCTATCCTATGGTGGAGTTTGAGACCTTTTTACCTTCTGCATCGGTAGTGTCAGCTGCCATGTCATCATTTCCACCTCTTAGTGTGGTTATACCTACTCCTCCGTCCACATCTCTCACTTCTTCTTGGGGCATTCCACCAGTCTCATCTATAGCTCCTACGAATTTCTCAAATGTTTCCATGCCCACACCATCTCCTATGCTGACCATGGTGCCTCAGCCTAGTCAGTCGATAGGACCAAGAGTCTTTTCACCTAACTTTTCTCAACCAACAGTTCTTGTTCCTCACTTAGGCATGATTACTACTAGAAATATATGGGGGGGATCATCAGTTGTTCCTAGTCAGCATGGGGGCAACGTTGCTTCTAGTATGTCACAATATTGGTACAGTTCGCTCTTTGAAGGGGCGCCACCTACCAATATTTTTCCTGGAGGGGCTAGTTTTCGTGGGAGAAACCCCACTACCTAGGGTTGAAGATTTTAAAAAGTTTGGATTTAGAGGAATAAAATCTCTACAACCTTGGGTACTTTTATAACCACATATATATAATCCCTCCCATTTAAACATGGTGAATACCCAGATTGAGGATAAAAAGACAGAGATCAAATTCCTCCCCTCCTCATAATTCCTAACATTCCAATTCCCTCCAAAACAGTCTTGGAGCGTCAAAGTTATACCCACAAGTCCCAAGATAACACCATTCCCCCCATAAGAAAGGATAATAGAGACAAAAATAATGCAAAAGACTTCACCTTGCAGGCATGAAGCAAAGTTCACAATGACTATGCAGAGGTCACGCAATCGCCGCCTCCTCAACCCATTACACCATAATAAAACCACGAGCCCACCTATCACCCAACTAAACCCAACACACTTCCGGAAGGGGGGAGGAAACTTTCTAATCTCTGAGATTAGATATGTCTAAAGGTTGTCCACCAACTGGTAAATTCTCTAAACTTTGGGATAAAAAACCACTCCAAAAATCCTAGACATTAGGATGGCTATAAACCAACAACTCCCCATCCTCTTAAACCAGCTTCCCTTGACATGCACCATCCCAAGTAGAGGATAACAAGATGTTGGCGCCTCAGTGGCCTATGCCCATCTTCTCTCACACTCCCAAGCACTTGGCTTCACAATTAACAGGGAGGTGTTGGCTTTCTCCCTTAATATCTTATTTTGGAAATTCAGACTGCTCTCCACCTCTTGCCATGGGTTTAAATGAACATCTACCATGGTTTCGCCTTGCAGCTCCATACGAGTGCACTGACTCCAATCACCATCCACAACTTGCACAAAATACTCCATTACTATTGCCATTAAACCACACATCACCAAAGTACTTGGTTCGTGTTCACACTTCATTTAATTCCTTGGGCGCTAGCAGCATTCCCCCTCACATGTTTGTCAAATAAAGCAGTGACATCCCACTCCCCCGTCTAACAAGTTTGTCATCCCATCTCAGAACATACTGAATTCGATATTACTTTTATCTTTTTATTATTTTTTAATTGAGCCTAGATATAAATATTTATAAACAACTATTTACACCACTATAATATGTCCCCTATACTAAATTATAAAACACTTCTTTCTTACCATAATAAAAACATTATCTACATAAACATATTACATAAAATCAATTAAAACAAATTCTAACCAATTATTAATTATTAATAAAAATATAAATAAATCAAATTAACTTAGCTTCGCCATTTTTTATCAACCACGAAAAATCTTATATATCTTTTCCTAAATTTACAACTATATACCTCTTTCTATATATAATCTTATGTGTTCCAGCTCAATGCAATTTCCATATCTACTTTATTTGCAAGAAAGTGGAAGAATGGTTGATTAATGATTGCAAATTTGTCAATGTTCATATGGAGGTGTGGATCTCATGTCTTTTCTTTCCATATTAAAATTGTTAAAACATGGGGATGACAACATTTAAAGTTTCTTCAATCCTTCAAAAAGGTTGCCCCCCAACGACCCTTGGAATCTAACTTTACATTAATGTTACACGACAGAATTTTTACTAAAATATATGCAAAACAGTACGAGTATTGGTAAAGTGATGCCTCGTGTGGAGAGGCAACTTCCCCCTTAGTGTCGTAAAGAGTCGCTAATAGTATATTAATAGTGTTTGTCAAATCGGCAAAAGACACTATTTAATAGTGTTTTTTGGATTGAATTTTAATTAGTAATGTGATTATGTTTCGGAATAAATATTATAATTATGTGTAAATTATGAATAATATTGATGAAATGAATATTTTATTTATAATTTTATATCATAAATTATGAAATTAAATAATGTTAATTTTTTTTTATAATATTAAATTTAACTAGCATTTGTATCATATGTTGCAAAGGAAACGCTGTAAGGCATGAGAAGAATGGCACTTGATATTGCAAGTTATGATTAAATGTTGGTAACAACATCATGATAATCTATAAGAAATCGATAGAGTTGTGAATTTATCCTTTCATCCACTAGTCCTTAGATAAGCTGCCCACTGGTCATCCTCGTCAACTCTAGATGTGATGTTAACACAACCAATTTAACAAAATAGAATTAGCTAGACCCTCTTTCCAACCACAAATTTGACTAGAATTCAACAGGAATGATTCCATTGGTTTGTTTTGCCCACTTTTAAATTAAACCAAATCATCTAAAACACAGTTCCAAATCAATCAACATCCATAGCTATACATTCCAAATCCATATTTATCTATAGTGGCATGTCTATTGTTAAAGTAGGGCAAGAATAGTACTAACTCTCAAAATTCGCCACGCCATTTTATAAACCACTGCGCTGAACTGTAAATTGTACATCAAACTTAGGCAAGGGAGGGAAAAACTTTTTAATAGCTACAATTTCCCCTGTTTCTAAGCATTTCACCTATACAAGTACAAATTACCTTGCTTCTAACAGATTTCTATCTAACCATTAAATATCTAAACCGTCTAATCACCCAGACTTGGTCAAACAAGTGAGAGAAACTAACTAATCACCCAAACTTGGTCAAACAAGTGAGATTTCATTTTAACAATTTCATCCATAGCTATACATTCCAAATCCATATTTATCTATAGTGGCATGTCTATTGTTAAAGTAGGGCAAGAATAGCACAACAAAATCTGTAACTCTCAGAATTACGATAACCTCGCCATTTTATAAACCACTGCGCTGAACTGTAATGCTTGATTCTGTTATGTAACATATTGATGTAATGCACACACCGAGATGAAAATAATGTGATTCTAAAGTTGTATGATAAAAGATATTAAAAAAAAAAAAAAAAAAAAAAATTTACCTAATTTTGACTGTCGCATGATTTCATCCTTTGCACAAGCCCTAACAAGATGTTAGTTTCATCCTTTGCACTTGACTTTGACTAGCACGTCTCTTCTACAAATCCACATTCATTTTTTGCTAGAACATCTAGTTCAAAGTCATACATAAATAGATTAAGATAGAAAAATACGAGAATATCATACCCAAAGCTAATAAAGGGTATTCTCAAACGCACTAAACAACTCCAGTATAAAATAACACTAATAAAAACAACCTTGAATTATATTTCCTAGCTAAATAACTCAGCAAAATATCTTATAATAAAACTATCATAGAATCTACTAAATATCACTAAAATAATACTCAGAAATTTATTTTAAAATTTAACCAATAACATTATATTGTTTTGAGAACATTTATTGCAATTGTAAATAAAACACATGATATCATCTAATAAAATTATGATAAAGGAAATCTAATATTAAAAAAAAAAAAAAACTTAAAATAGAAACGAAATTATTACCATTATTTATTTTATATTCATTATAAGTCGTTACAATGTAGGATAAAAGACAATGAAATTAGGTATGTGTAAAGAATTTGAAACTACAATGTCCAGCCACTGAATAAGTGTCTTGCAATTTCACATACAAATAATATTTAATAGTGTTTTTAGATTGAATTTTAATTAGTAATGTGATTATGTTTCTGAATAAATATTATAATTATGTGTAAATTATGAATAATATTGATGAAATGAATATTTTATTTATAATTTTTATATCAAAAATAAAAATGTTAATTTTTTTTATAATATTAAAATTAATATATTAAAAAAATAGTTTAAAAAAATAACACTTTTTTATAAGCAAAAACACACATGAATCTATTAAAAAATATGTTAAATTATAATTTAATAATGGAAAGAGTATATCATCACATTAATAATTTAAATTTAAACTTAACCAACATAAATATAATAGATATATAACAACATGTTAATAAAAGATAAAATTACTAAGGATATATTATTGTATTAAGATGTTTCAAAACATGATAAGAATGAGCATAATTGAAAATTAAAATTGGGCTAATTTAGTAAATATTTATTAATTTTTCATAATGGACAATTTTGTTTTATCAATAACAAATGTTTAATCACTTAAACTCATCCATATGTTTTGACAAACAATTATTATTTATGCATTATCTTAAATGTGTTTTGCTTGAGGGGTTTTATATGTGTTTGTGTACCAACAATTTTTTCATAGTGGAGTTTGAAATTTTTTCCTTAAGAAAAATAACCTGTGAGACACCCTCCAAATGCTTCCTTTTGATCTATGCAAGGTGAATGGAGTAAACTCTTGGCCTTGATTATGGAGCTTAACCCCAAGGGATAAAAAAAATCAAAACCATGACCTCCACAACTTTGTGGGGAGTGATCTTCTTCTCACTCAAGACCAATTGAGCCAATTCCTAAAACTGCAATGGAGTTGAATTTTATTAAAGACTTATAAAACATTAGTTGAGCCAAGGTATTGACCTTCTCCTCAACCTCTAAGAGGTTTAGCTTTCGATGCCAATTCAACGACTAACTCCATAACTTCTAGTATACCTCCTTTTGCTTCATCAACAAATTTGCTACATTCAAGCCTAGTGGGAAAGACATATTTCCCATAGAGGATGAATCCTTAATTACAGAATTATGGATCAGGGACAACCTCACTTCTTCCATGATGGGAGAGTTAAGAGGAAAATGAGTGGGAGAGAAAAAGATATATTTTGGATACTATTTGGATCGAGAATTGATTAAAGAAACCTACATTCTTTTTCCATAAAGATTATAGATTGTTTTATTGAGATGAAGAAAGGTCTATGATATCAACAATCAAGGGAGCTAATGGATGTAAACCATCTAATGAAAGATCCATTACATTGATTTGAATCTCCTCCTTAGGCTAGAATAGGATAATAGGGGATTATGTACTCAAGGTATCAAAGACCTTGTTATCTTTTGTTAGATGTGGGTTGTCATGGGTTGAAGTGATAAAGGGAGTAGGATTGACCTCACGGCCATGGGAGGCCAAAGGTTCCTTGACCCTACAAATTTTATGGGTAAAATTTACATCATAGTCTTGTACTAAATGTCCATACAAATGGCAACACATGCAACAAAAGGGAATAATTTCATAGTCAAGAATTTATGTGAATTTGGTTAAACCCTCCTCAATCTCCATGGATTCATAAAGGCCCACACTAACATCTAAATCCACTAGAATTTTAGCAACAAAATGTGTATTTGAATATTTATAAGGATCATTTAAGAGGATGAATTTACCTAGTATATCATTGATTTCCTTCCAGGTTTTATCATTCCAAAAATCCATGGGTAGTTTAGGCATTCTAAATCAGACCAGATTTGATTTTGCAAATTCCTCCTGAGCATTAAACCTAGGGTTCCGGGATTTAGCAAGAGGATCACTTTGTCATAAAAAAACATTATCCCCCTAAAATACCAATGACATCAGCTTCAAAGTAGAAGATGAACCCTATCCATCCTCGGTCCAAGAGGTAGAAGGTTGCCTCTTTCTCTAGAACAGGGCCCCAATGGTACTGGATCCAATTATTTAATGAATCGAGTCTCACTTTTCGATCCATAAATTCTTCAATTAGTGTTTTGTCGAGGAGGAAAACCACATGATCCTCTTGCATGTCTATGTTTACCATGATAGAAATAACTTTACCCCGAGATTTGACAACCTTTCTTTGCTTTTTCCATCCTTCTTATACCACGTTCAATGTCGTGTCATCTCTTTGAATAGATTTATCATGTTTTTGAGCTAAAGCATCCTGGCAATAAAGGGCAAACTTTTCCTTTTACAATGGAAAAAAACTTCCTCTCCTCCACCACCCCGTGGAAAATTCTCATTCGCAACAAAACAAGATGATTTAACCTTGGCCATAGACCCTAGAGGCAATGAAAAGGACTATTTAGGTCTCCTTGAGTCACGTGAATCAATGTGATATCCACATGTCTAAAGATGTCCTCCTATGATAGTATCTCCTCATTGTAATCCACGAGAAGCTCGTATTTTCTCATAGTGTGGTGATGTTGAAGGCATACCTAATAACTCTACCAAGCCCTACCCATGACCTCTCCTGCCAAAAATAAAATAAAGATGTACAGAAACCATAATGTGAAAGGTCTGCGGAAACCTAAACATGGAACATAAAGTTCTTTTACCTTCTAAAATGAATAGCATTCAAACAAAACTTGTTTTTTTTCTTTTTTTTCTTAAATCTTTTATGATAATGTTAAAAAAAGACATGTCAGTTATTTATTAAGGTCACATTGTTGATTTTTCCATGGGAACCTCTACTAACACATGGTAAAACTAGTGGTGCTTCAACAAAATTTACTAATGCACCTATCACCCTTGTTTTATGCATATGTCCTTGCTTTACAATTGATGCTACTAGAAATGCTACTAGTAGGCACTTTACTAGCATGTAATAAAGCCCCAGTGTCTTTTAGAATTTGTTATGGAAACTGAGACAATACGAATTATTGGTAAAGGATCTTAGTTCATGAAGAGTACATATGTTTTTATGATGCCATAGCACATCAACAATAACTAACCTATAAAATAAGTGTTTGTGAATTTAATATGCGTTATATTGCCCAATTAACAATTTGAAGATGGAATATATCATACTTTGTAAGTCATTGATAAATGCTTTAGGTGAGTTCATTACCTTTACTTCATAATCTAGGAATTATGTTTCCAATACCTAGACCAAGATTTGTATTTAAGTTGATTCACATAAAGACATTTTTTACCAAATCGTGCTAGAAAGATGGGAACGATATTTGAATCGCAAACGCATTGACTTCTACTATAAAATATATTTTAACCATGGACATTTTATGGTGATGTATTTGTAGTCAAAGTCTTCATAAACTACCATAAGAAAACCTACCTAATATAAATATTCTAAAATAAATCATTATTGAGTTGATCCAATACTTCAAAACTACCATTAAAAAGCCTGCCTAATAGAAATATTCTAAAATAAACCATTATTGAGTTGATCCAATACTTCAACTCCAACAAATATCATTATCCCATCCCAACAAAATGCCACAAAACATTAATATCGTCATGAATCTAAAAATCACTTCCCTCCGTTAATGTATTGTAAAAAGGCTCAAAACATTAATATGGTCATAAATCTAAAAATCATTTCTCTCCCATTAATGTATTGTAAAGAAGCTCTTTTAATAAATAGAATAAGATAAATGATTCATATTCTTTAAATCACTATTAAGACATGATTTATATAAACATATTAAATAAAATAAAATAAAAAAAATAATAATATTACAAATCTAAAAATTTCTAACCACATATTAATTATTAATAAAATACTAAATAAATAAATTAAATAAAAAAATAATATAATTTATTTCATTAAATTTAAATTAGCTTCCCCATTTTTATCAACCATTAAAAAAATGTTATATATATTTTCGTAATTTTTAAGTTAAATAAATAAATATATACAAACCATCTTTATTTGTTACAACTCATATGACATTTCGATATCTACTTTATTGCGGGAAAGTGGAAGAATTGCTGATAAATGATTGCAAATTTGTGAGTGTTCGTATGGAGGTGTGGATCTCATATATTTTCTTTCGATCTTAAAGCCTTCAAAAAGGGATTAGCATTTTAAAAGATCATATCAGTTAAGGACGATATTTAAAATATTGTTTTATTTAGATTTAATTTTAAGTTGTGATCTTTGTGAATGTGTATAAATGTATATAATTATAACTATGTGTAAATTAAAAAATATCAAATGAAATGGATTTTTTATATAATGTTTAAATTATAAAATTATTAAATTAAATTATGTTAATAATTTTTATAATATTAAATTTAAGTACGTGTATATATATATATATATATATATATATATATATATATATATATAATATATATATAATATATATATATAATTTTATTTTGATTGGAAATATATTGATATATTAAAAAATTGTTAAGTTGTAATTTAACAATAAGGTGAGTGTGTAACGTAACGGTGTCTAAGTTCTTTTATTGTAAAAGGGGAGAAAAGTGAGTCTCTAAGTGAGAGGTAATAGTATCATCTAGGAAGAGACACACGTGAACCAGAAGAACTTGTCTAACATTCAATGGAATAATCAAGATTGTGCAATTCAGGCAGACAGTGGCCGATGTGGAATGAGGCCCTGCGAGACATATATGCATAGTTTTTAGAGGCAAGGGGGATTGAGCAACATGGAGGCCTAGAGGACAAATCTGTGTAGTTCTTGAGGACAAGGAGCTCTAGCTAAGGGAAGGTCACTAGAGGACACATCTTCGCAATTCCGGAGGCCAACGGAGGCAGGGCTCTTCACACATTGTGGGGTTCCAGCAGGCAAGGGAAAATCTTGAGGACTGAGAGTGTGAAATGTGCAGTTCAAGGTAGATTGGGAGGCACAATTGTGCAATTTTGGGGGCCAAGGAAGGCTGGTCGGATATGGAATTGCGAAGTACAACTGCCCTAGAAGACAGTGATTGTGCACTGCGTAGTTCCAGGCATCAAGGTCACATTAATGAGGGTTGAGACTGCGCAGTGTGTAGCTCAGTCGAGGCCCGGTGAAGTTGAGTTGCCAGGTCGGGAATATTATTCAAAAGTTGCTAAGTGCGAGAGGAAGATAGACTCGTGGTGAACTTGAATTGGGATCACACACTTAATATACTTTGACGACACAAAAACATAGACCATCAGGACAACAAACAGAGAATTATCCTCTGTGTGACTGTCTCAGGTCAAGAAGTGACAAGTGCGACACTTGATATAAACTTTAGGGCAACCATGATGACACTTGTACGATAGTGCTTAGGACTTTTTGTATGAGTGCCATAAGTGTTTACATGGTTAGGACAGCTCATAAACATAGAGGTCGACCTTCGAAACCACCAAAGAAGGCTCACAAACATGTCATAATAGTCAAACATGCCAAGAGATGGCAGTTGATCCAACAAGCGAAAGGGAGCAAAACACTTAGAGAAAAACACATGGAATGACTTTCAGTGTTTCTGACCATACATGTCATTGAAGACATAATAATATGACAATGATAAGTTGTCATTCATACTACACTAAGAGGTGTATTTCAGCTTTGTGAGATGTGCTTTGTTTTTCATACTCACCCTCCAAAGGGTTGTGAATCAGATGGATTCTTCATGCAGTCCTGACCTCTGATCTTCTAGCATACCCTAGAGTTCCTTGGCCTTCTTATCTGATGATTATCTTTTCTCCTAAGCTCCTTAAGTATCATCTATCATGTCCTCCTTCTTCATGTCCTTCTTAATCATCTTGTCATAGCCTGGTATAATTCATGTATCTGTAATCTGTTGGGTGTGGAGCATGATTATTTAGAAGTCTTTGCTTCAGCCGGATGTATACCCCCAGGAAGTTTGTACACCCTCCATGCGGGGGGGTGCGGGGGGGACTTATCCCCCTGGCTGGGGGGTCCGGGGGCCAGCGGTCCCACAGCGGGGGCTTAGGCGCAACACCCTTGAAGCTAAAAACATATGTAAAATTGCCTTGTAAAAGTATAGTAATTTCTAGTCAATCTGGGCCGTTTATTAGGCAAATGATCTAACGGTAGAACTTATGTTTAGTTTAGGGTTTTTTGCCCTAGAAGGCAACCCCTCTCTTTGTATGAGGGCATTGTATTGAGTCTATGTAATTGATGTGTATTCTCCGAGCAAGAAACAAAGAGGTGAGACTGTGAGAGAAAACAAAGGATATTACAGCGGATCTGATGTAGGTTGTGTCTCTTCATTTTGCTGGATAATAGAAAGGAAGGACTAGCTGTTCGGGGTGGATGTAGCCCAAACTGGGTGAACCACCTATATCTGTGTCTCTCTTGTTTTATGCATTTTCTGTGTTTATATTTCTGCAATATTTTATGTGTTCCATTGCTCTGTAATATATAATTTCATAACAACTGGTATCAGAGCCGAAGGTCTATTTGGCTGATAAACTCGCAGGAAAGAAGGGTTCCTCGTTCGAGTGGGAGCAATGGCAGAAGATGGTAAGTTTAGGGCTGAGAAATTTAACGGCCAAAACTTCTCATTGTGGAAGATGTAGATGGAAGATTATCTGTATCAGAAAGATCTATACCTACCATTGGGCGGAAAAGCAAAGATGCTGATGGATATGGAAGATGAAGAATGGAACCTTCTCGATAGAAAGGCACTCGGAAAAAGACGGTTGTGCCTTGCAGCGTCGGTCGCCTTCAACATTTTGAACAAAACAACGACAAAGGGTTTGATTAAGGCATTGGAGAAACTATGAAAAACCCTCGGCCTCAAACAAGGTATTTCTTATGAAACGATTATTTAATATGAAGATGTCGGAAGGTGGATCTTTTGCAGATCATTTAAATGATTTTAATACTGTTACAAGTTAGTTATGTTCTGTAGGGGTAAACTTTGATGATGAAGTTAGAGCTCTGTTATTCTTGTGCTCATTACCAGAAATTTGGAATGGTTTGGTAATGGCCATTAGTAACTCTGTTTTTGGATTTAGTACTTTAAAGTTTGATGATGTTGTCGTGCTATCCTTAGCGAGGAAATGCGATGGAAAAGCTTCGGTGAGACATCGGGTAATTCTTTGAGTGTAGAGTCTAGGGGAAGAAAAATGGAAAGAGGAAAGAGCTCAGGATATCGCAGTAAATCAAGGAAAGGCAGATCCAAGTCCATATCGGGGATAGTGTGCTGGAAATGCAGAAAGAAGGGACACCTAAAGAAAGACTGTAGATCTTAGAAGCGAAAAAAAGGAGATGCATAGCAAGAAAACAATCATGAAGCAAATGTCATAGGTGAGGTGTTACAAGATGCTTTGATTCTTTCTTTCGAAAATATTACTGATTCCTGGGTGGTAGATTCAGGGGCCTCATTCCATGCCATACCTGATAAGAAATACTTTCATGACTATGTTCAAGGAGATTTTGGACCAGTTCGTTTGGGTGATGATAAACCCTGTAAAATTGTTGAAATGGGTAAGGTTCTTGTAAAACAGCAGAATGGAAACCAATGGCTACTAAAGGAGGTGAGGCATGTTCCATATCTAAAGAAAAATATGATTTCAATAGGGCAGTTAGGCGGTGAAGGTTGTGTGACAACTTTCACAGATAAAGCTTGGAAGGTCACCGAAGGAGCCCTGGTAATAGCAAAAGGCGAAAAGGTTGGTACATTGTATTTATGCAATGGTATTTCTAACTCTGTTAATGCTTTAACTTCCAAAGGAGCAGATGCATCATTATGTTATCATAGGCTCAGACACATGAGTGAAAAGGGGATGAAGATTCTTCACTCAAGGAATTTGTTGCCGAGTTTGAAGAATGTTGATTTGGACTTCTGTGAGCATTGCATTTATGGAAAACAGAAGAGAATAAGATTTCACAGAGTTGGGAAAGAAAAGAAGAGCGAAAAATTAGAGCTTGTGCATACAGATGTATGGGGACCTGCTCAGGTATCGTCTCTCGGTGGTTCTTGTTATTATGTTACTTTTATTGATGATGCAACTAGAAAAACATGGATTTATTGTATTAAAAATGAATCTGCTGTATTTGATACGTTCAAGAAATGGAAATCTTTGGTTGAGATTGAGACAAGAAAGAAATTGAAGTATCTTAGATCAGACAATGGAGGTGAATATTGCAGCAAAGAGTTTGATAGGTACTATTCAAAGCATGGAATTCGCAGAGAGAAGACAGTTCCATGAACACCACAAGAAAATGGTGTGTCAGAAAGGATGAACAGAAAAATCATGGAGCGTGCAAGGTGCATGAGACTGCATGCAGGATTGCCTTTATAGTTTTGGGTAGACGTTGTAGACACTGTTGTTTATCTAATAAATAGAGGGTCTTCAAGTTCCTTAGATGGTGGTGTTCCAGAGGAAGCATGGATAGGTAAAAAGGTAAACTACTCTTTTTTAAAGCCTTTTGGTTGTGAGGCCTTTGTCCATATTGATAGAGAAAATAGAACAAAGCTTGAGGAAAAGTCAAAGAAATGTACCTTTATTGGATATGGTGTTTAATGATTTTGGTTATCGCTTATTATGATTACGAAAATCACAAAATCATTAGGAGCAGAGATGTGATATTCAATGAAAAGGTCTTGTATAAGAATCAGTTGCAGGAAAAGAAGCAAGAAAAAGAAAACAAGGAATATGCATTTCTTGATGAAATCACTGAAAAGTAAAGGTGCCTGAAAATAATAATAATCAACAACCACCACAACAACAACAGGCACCCCAAACACCTGAAAGTGGTGTTAGAAGATCTACTAGGATAATTATACCCCCTGAACGATACTCTCCTTCATTATATTATTTATTATTGACTGATTCTGATGAACCTGAATGTTATGAAGAAGCAATGCAGGTTGAAAGCAAGAAGAAGTGGGAGGTAGCCATGGAAGAAGAGATGGACTCCTTAATGCATAACCAAACTTGGGACTTAGTCAGGTTGCCTGCAGGAAAAATTGCATTGAAGAATAAATGGGTTTACAGGTTGAAGGAAGAAGATGGAGGAAAACAGAGGTACAAAGCTAGACTTGTGGTGAAGGGGTTTGCACAAAAGAAAGGTATTGATTTTGATGAAATATTTTCTCCTGTTGTTAAAATGACTTCAATCAGAACTATTTTAAGTCTAGTAGTAGTTGAAGATTTTCATCTTGAGCAGTTAGATGTAAAGGTAGCCTTTCTCCATGGGGATTTGGAGGAAGAGATATATATGCAACAACCACAAGGATATGAAGTGAAAGGGAAGGAGAAACTAGTGTGCAGTTGAAGAAGAGCTTGTATGGCTTAAAACAGGCTCCAAGGCAGTGGTATCTAAAATTTGACAAGTTTATGTCTGAACAAGGTTATACTAGATGTCACTCTGATCATTGTGTTTATCTGAAAAAGCAAAATGATGGCAGCTATATTATATTGTTATTGTATGTAGATGACATGCTTGTTGCAGGATCTAACATGCAGGAAATAAATGTGCTCAAAAGAAAATTGGCAAATTCATTTGCAATGAAGGATTTGGGAGCTGCAAAACAAATCCTTGGTATGAGAATAACTAGAGACAGGAAAAATCGTAAATTAACATTGTCTCAGAATGAGTACATACAAAAGGTGTTGAAAAGATTTAACATGCACAATGCAAAACCAGTTAGTACACCTTTTGCTAGCCATTTCAAACTTAGTAAGGAAATGTGCCCAAAGACCCAAGAAGACGTGGATTATATGTCTAAAGTTCCATATGCATCAGCAGTTGGAAGCTTAATGTATGCAATGGTCTGTACAAGGCCTGATATTGCACATGCAGTGGGAGTTGTAAGCAGGTACATGAACAATCCAGGAAAGGAACATTGGATGCAGTGAAATGGATTCTCAGATATTTGAAAGGTACCACAAATCAAGCATTATGCTTTGGTGGTTCAAACATTTCTCTACAGGGATATGTTGATGCAGATATGGCAGGTGACAGAGATAACAGGAGGAGCACTACAGGATATGTATTTACCTGTTGGAGGAACAGCTATCAGTTGGGTTTCAAAAATCCAAAGTGTTGTTGCACTTTCAACAATAGAAGCAGAGTATGTTGCTGCTATAGAGGCTAGTAAAGAAATGATTTGGTTACAAAGGTTTATGGGTGAATTGGGTAAAGAGCATGATATGGGCGTGTTATACATTGATATCCAAAGTACCATTCATCTTGCAAAGAACTCAACATTTCATTCCAGGACTAAACACATATAGCTCAAGTACCATTTCATACGATCAGTGTTGGAAGATGGAGAGTTGAAGCTGGAAAATATACACACTAGCCAAAATCCTGCAGATATGCTAACAAAAGTTGTAACCAGGGAGAAACTGATAATATGCTCATTTCAATTGGTGTTCAAGGATGATGATGAAGATGAGAAATAGCCAAGTCCAAAGAGGAGTCATTGTCCAACAAATGAAGCAGCGGTGGAGTCGCTACAATCATTCTCCAAGTGGGAGATTGTTGTGTGTGGAGCATGATTGTTCAAAGGTATTTGTTTCAGTCGGATGTATACCCCAGGAAGTTTGTACACCCCTCCACGCGGGAGGGTGCGGGGGGGACTTTTCCCCCCTAACTGGGGGGTCCAGGGGCTAGTGATCCCCCGACGGGGGCTCAGGGGCAGCACCCCCGAAGCTAAAAACAGATGTAAAATTGCCTTGTAAAAGTATGGTAATTTCTAGTCAATCTGGGTCGTTCATTAGGTAGATGATATGACGGTAGAACTTATGTTTAGTTTAGGGTTTTTTGCCCTAGAAGGAAACCCCTCTCTTTGTATGAGGGAATTTTATTTGAGGCTGTGTAATAGATGTGTATTCTGTGAGCGAGAAACAAAGAGGTGAGACTGTGAGAGAAAACAGAGGATATTATAGTGGATCTATTGTAGATTGTGTCTCTTCATTTTGCTGGATAATAGAAAGGAAGGACTAGCTGTTTGGGGTGGACGTAGCCCAAACTGGGTGAACCACGTATATCTGTGTCTCTCTTGTTTTATGTGTTTTCTGTGTTTATATTTCCACAATATTTTATGTGTTCCATCGCTCCGTAATATATAATTTTCTAACACAACCACGCTACCGAGAGTACCAGCTATCAGCAAGAAAACTCGAACCTCCAAGGCCATGGCTGGTTTGTCGAGATCTGCCCCAGCAATGATTCTCGCCTTCCACTCCATGACGTGTGCCCACTCTAGTCTAAAAGAAGATGAGAATGCAACACACTGCGTGTCCCATGACCAATCATGTGCATCCCCTTCCAGCGAGATAGCCGCTCTCTTGTCTTTATGCTTGTGGACAACTGGTTGATAAGAACCAGGGTCTAGCCTTACGATAGATCCATGTACCTCACCGTAAAAATTACCCCATTTTAAGAGGAGAGAGCATACCCTTGACCTGAGTGGGGATCAATCTCCTGTAGCATATTCATTCTCTAGTTCAAGTCAGAGCCAAACTATTAACATAAAGTCAGATTCAACTACCAAGCGATCGATTTCCTGAGGGGGCTTCATGCTATTCCATTATAGCCCCATTCTCTGGTTTGAAGTGCTACAGCGATGTCGATCTCTATTCCATTAACCCCCATAAAAAAGAAAAAACTGGTAATCAGCGCAGGATATTTATTTGCAAAACTCTGCGACAGCTTCTCTAACCCCGAAGGGATGGCGATTTCATCTCCATCAGTTGTTGCCGCATAGCAAATGGTTGAGGGCTCGATTCACGAGCGCCTCACTAGCAAAGCCAACCCATTTAATCCAATCAGTGATTTTCCAACTAAAAACTTCGACTAAGGAACCACGACATCAACAGAGTTGGCCTAGTTTCCAACTCTAATCTTCTAAGAAACCCCAACTTTAGCAAAGAATAAGGAACCCCCAAAATTCATTCTGAATTAGGCTTTTGGTTTAAGGAACCACTGAAATTTTGGCAGATGCAGGGAATACAAAGTGAATCCATCAATAATTCCATCAATTTACTCCATCCCATTCGAGTTTTTATCAAGGTCCTTTCCAAAATTCCTTGCTTTCATCCTTTAATCTTGCATTAAATGCACATTAGACCACAAAGGAAAATATCGAACTCTAACTCATCTCATAAACAAAATATAATCAAAAGTATGAAATAAGTTGTGAGAATAGTTGGTTTGACAAAGCTAGGAGGTGAATTAAGGCCCATATAATTACCCAATGATGAGGCTCGTCATTACCCCCTACTAAAAGTGTTTCTCATCCTCTCAGCAACTTATTCAACGTCCATATCCTTCATGGCTCTGGTAGCCTCTCTGACATCCCATGCCTTTATTGTGGTCTCTTCTTCTTGTTCATAGAATCCTGCTTTCCTTTCTACTTCTTCCCACTGCCTCTTTTCCTCTTCTTCTTTTCTCCCTTCTAGCATCCCTTGGAGTAGTGGTGGACTAAGTTTTAGGCCTATCCAATTGACCTTCAACGTTTGCATTTATTACTTATACATAGGTGTCATGTTGAGTGCCTCTCTCAACCTTTGAGGGGAGTGATATTCTCTGATCTTCAAGCTGTGTGGCAGTGTGTTCCATCTCCTTAAGTAGGCATGCATACTATCATCTCCTAACAGCCTAAAAATATCCTCAAAATGTGAAATTTATTGCTCTTGGGTAGCAAGACATCTAGGTGCCAGCTGAGGATCATTTGCAATTAGATTATGGGTGTTGATTAGGGCCATGAGATTTGATTGTTCAGCTTTGATGAAAAGAGGTTCATTTTTCTCTCTAGCCAATATTCTTTTCATCTCTGCAGCCCTTGACTCCTCATGGTTCATCCATGATGCCAAAGCCATTAATTTTAGATCTCCTAGCTTGGCATTAGGATCCCAAACATTCATGTTTGTGAGGGCCATGTTGTGTAACTAAAACTTAGCCATTTTGGTCCTATCCTCTACTGTACTTTGATCACAAAGATCAATAAACTACCTGTAGTCCTAAAATGGCGTGGTGCCCCTTTGTGCTAGTGTTTTAATCTAAAATTTTAGCCATTGTTCTCTAAGTTAAATAGCATAGGATTTAGCTCGAATCCTACACTGGATGGCCTCCAAGGAGAGGCTGGCCATACATGCTAGTTGGTTTTCCCTTTCCTGTAGTTGTCCTCTCAGCCATGCATTTTCCCTCTCGGGTTGATCTCTCATTATTTCTTCTCAATCCCTTAAGCCACTTAGATCTTTGCCCATTTCCTTGAGCTTCTCTACCATGTGCCCAATGTCTTCCACCCCTTTTTGAGGTATCACCCTACCTCCTTCAATAAACCAATAGAAGGAGTCTAGGTTAGGATGGGTACTTGGTTCCTTTATCTCAGGGTCTTCCTCTTTTGTTTCTTGTTGCTCCCCTACCTTGCTTTCCAATTTATGTGCTTCATGTAGTTTTTGTTGTGGATCGTATAGAATGGCCTTACCCTTTAAGGAAGTTGATTTGGTACTAGGCCTGCTTACATAGGTGATTGGTGACTTAGGGTAAGGCATTTTGTCTCTTGGTGTAGGGGAACCTTCAATCTCAATAGGGATTTTTGTTGATATTTGTGGCTTCCCTTGTTTGATTCTTGTGCTCTTTCTTGTTCTGAAATATAGAGGGGTTTGCCTCCTTCTTTTCCATTTTTTCTTGACTGGGGTGTTGAGAGTAGTGAGGAAAGTTGCTACCTTCCTCTCAGGGGCCTCTAGATACACCCTGGGTGACTCCTTTTGTTCTTCCCCTTTTGTTTCAATGCCTTCTTCCTCTCTATTTTTCTTATCTTCTTCCTCTTGTTGTTCTTTCGCATCTCCATCAATTTCTTCCTTCGTTTCCTCCTTTGTTTCAGCATCATCCTCCTTCTCTTCTCCCCCCTCTTCTTATGCTTCATCATGTTCCTCTATATTAGTTTCTTCTTCATCCATCTCATCCCCATCTAGATCTGTATCTTCTTCTTCTTGTTTTTCCTCCTCACTGACAGAAGGACTAACATCATAAGTGAGGGTTTTGATGTCATCCTCTGCTGGTAAGTCCCTAAAGACTAACCATCTTCTAGGGATCCTGAGGTTTTGGAGGGCATCCTCAATGAGGATCCTGATCAACCCATGGTGAGCCAATTGTTGGGAATTCCCTTCCTTTACTTTTTTGTTGGAGTCTATGAGTGATTGCATCAAGAAATAGGGTATTTTGAGTCTTTGGTGAACTGGTGTTTCTACCCAAAATCTTAATTCTTCAAGAAAAATAAAATGGTAGCCACAAACAACATTGTATCTACCCTCACATGAGATATATTTGATGATTTAGTAACCTACCTCACTCCATGGGTGTGGCAGACTGTCCCTCCTTATTCAATTTTTATCGTATATGGGTTCTTCACCTTCTAAAAATAAATTCCTTTTTGCCACCTGATGTTTTGCTCTGTCTTCTTTTCTCCATGGAATTCCTAGCGAAAGTGTGGTGACCCTATTGATGAGCTCTCGAGTGAGATCTATAGTGAGCCCTCTAACTATAATAGTGGCATGGATTATGCTATGTGGAGTGAGGGAATGAGAAAATTCTTGAGCCACCTCATCATCATACCCTGTGAATTTTTCGAAAAACCTCATCCATTGGTGTCTTATAAATATTTCAAGCACTAGGGGGTGTTATTGTATCCTCACAGTGTTTGTGGGTTCTCTCTTATTAAACCCTCGTATCATCTTGCTTGTGAGGCTTGACGAGGAAATGAGAGGTTTGACACAAGAATTTTAAATTTAGGAGGAAACAGAGTTTCCTGTGTATGTAATTCACCTCCCACAGTTGTTATATCCACTAGATTTTAAAGCATTTCTAGTTCATTTTCTTGTAAATGGGGATGGATTTTAAGATCCTACCTCTTTATAATGGTGGCAGTGGACAATTCTTGTGATATTCCCTCTTGAACCCCTCTCTGCCTATCTTGTAGACTGCCTTTGTGTATCCTATAGACTGCTCTTGTAGACTATTCCTTTTGGAATTCTTGTGCATGCTCCTGTAGAAATTCTCTTGTAGAACAATGGATCCTTGCTTCCGGTGGGTGGCCAAAGTTATGAGAGTGACTTGAGTGAGGGAGTTTTAGGAGGTGGAATTCATGAATGCATGCAAACAATGTTTTGTTTCCCTTTATGGCTTTTTAGGGTGAGGTGGTGTGCTCACAGCAGAGGTACATTTCCTTTTTTGGACCATTGGTCCCCACTACCACCTCATCATTCCCACTCCTCTTAATCAGCTCCCACCTCATAGATCCATAGTTAACCACTCCTTGTTCTACTCCTCCTCTGTCTTTGAGTTTACTGCAACCACGCGTGAGAGGACACCCGGTTTTGTATGTTATGACTGAATGAAGGTGGCCAAGTTAACTGGCCACCTTTTCATTTATAAACCAACTACCTCGTAACCTTTACAACTTTTGATCAAATGATGCATATGAGTGAGTGAGTGTGATACTTACCTATGGTCTCGATGCCATGTTTTCATTTTCAAAGATAAGAGGTGTTGTTTTGTTTATTTGCTACATGGTCATTCTTCTTCCTCCTCTGCTATCTGCTAATGGTTTCTTGGCTTTTGTAGGTGTTTGTGACTAAAGATCTGATGTTTCTACGGTTGTGGAGCTCCTGGATCATCCTAGTGAAGACTTGTAGCTGATGATTGATATTTTATGGGATAGGCTGCTACAAGATTTGCTATAGGTTGTCCTGTAGCTCCTTCTCCCTTAGCAATTCTTAATCATGTTGTTGGTTGGGGCTATGAGGATGTTGCAATGAATGGACCCAGGGAGTAGGATTGTGCGTGGAGAAAGGGACATTTAGGTAATGGTCTTACTCTCCTCTATTTTCACTTTTTTCTTTTTCTTTTTTCATAACTAGAAAAAACTGATCTCTTTTTGTTTTGAATGGCGAGTGCAAGGATGATGGTAATGGACGAGGTGAGGGGTTAGATCATGTCTAGAATGAATTTTTGTGACCTAAACAACCTACCATTCACCCTCGGATTTCTTCCTGTAGGTTTTCCGGGCCATTATAATTCCTACATGATTATCCTGTAGGTTTTTAGGGGATCCTATAGAAAACATAGTCTTTGCCTAAATTGAAGCAATGAAGTGAAAAAAAGCAATGGAATTGATGGAGGGATGCATGGTAAGGAGTGGAGGAGATGAATATATGTGAGGCAGGGTTCCCTTTGGATCTTCTCTTTGCTCCTTGATATTGTTTCTCGCCCACCTGCAAATAACAATTATGTCTTTTTTCTCTCTTTTTTTTTCCTTTTTTGAAAAACACCTAGGCTGCCTCAGAGAGGTTTTCACCCTAGATGTTTTCCATGGGCACCTCAAGGAAGGTTTTCACCCATGGATCTTCTTATTCTTTTTAATTTTTTGTTTTTTTTTTGCATCATTGGGCCACCTCACGAGGTTTTCAACCCAAATATGGGACTCAGGCACCTCATGGAGGTTTTCACCTAAATCCTTATTCTTTTTTCTCTTTTTCAGTAACTTGATGAAGGAGGAGCTAGAACTTGCTCCACCATCATCACTGTCTTATTGATATTGTCAATGAAATCTTTTTTGATAAAGGCCTCTTGTACATTTTCAATCGGTGTCCATTAACAAGCAATTGAATGGATCATATAACAATGCCCAATCGCCCTCTTGAAATTGCTTCTCCTTAATATGTCTACCATGCCAAATATTCCTCTAAAGCTGAACTATCTTTGTATGTAGGAGGGTCTGCATTCTAAATTCATCCAAGCCATTCAAATGGAACAATATTTCTTTCTGTGCATGACTGAGATCCAAATCTAGTTGAGCTGCCATCCTCAATGTGTTATATTCAAACTCAATGGACAGCAAAGCCTTTTTCCCATAGACCAACTCATAGGGTGTAAATCTAGTGGTGGTCTTCCATGTTGTATTATAGCCCTAGGTGGCCTCAACTAGTCTCTCTGCCCAATCCTTCCTGTTTTTGCTCACCACCTTGGTTAAGATGCTCTCTAGTGCCCTATTGGTCACCTCCACTTGCCCATTAGCTTATGGATGATAAGGAGTGGAGGTCCTATGCTTGATTTTGTGATGGCTGAGAAGTTCTTCAATCATGTTGGAGGTAAATTGGTTGCCTTGGTCTGTGACTAGCTCTCTAGTGTACCCAAACTTGTAGGATACAATCTCCCTTAGGAACTCAGCCACTTTCTCTTCTATTGCTACCTTAATCACCTTGGTTTCAGCCCACTTAGTCAAATAATCAGTGCACACAATAATGTACTATTTTTTCTTTGGAGGAGGGTTGATAGGCCTAATGAAGTCCATGCTCCACTTGTCAAATGGCTTGAAATTCAATTGAGGTTGTAGGGGCATTTCATCTCTTGAAGTAGGCTTTCCCATCCTTTGACACTGATCACACTAACTAATGTACTTTTTCACATCCTGATGAAGAGTGGGCCAATAATAGCCTCCTTGTAACACTTTAAATGTTGTCCTATTTGCTACAAAGTGACCTCCACAAGGCCCATCATGACAGGTCAGAAGGATGTCAAAAACTTCCTCTTCCCTTACACCCCTTCTCAAGATTTGATCTAGGCCAAGTTTGAAAATATTTCCCCCAATCCAGCTGAAGGGGGTGCTTTTCCTAACTTTCTTGCTCTCTTCTTTGGAGGGCAAGTTTGGTGGGAACTATGCTTATACCAAATAGTTTTCTATATCACCAAACCATGGGGAGAGAACTGAAATAGAAAATAAATGCTCGTCTGGTAACTGGTCATACACCATTCCTTCATCACCTCTAGGTAGATTCATCCTAGATAGAAAGTCTGCAACAACATTTTCCTTACCAGGCTTATGAACAATAGTTAGATCAAACTGATGTAATAAAAGCAACCATCTTATCATTCTAGCATTCAAATTTGGTTTGTTCATTAAATATTTGATTGCAGCATGGTCAGTATGCACAAATTTTTGGTAGCCTATAATGCAATGCCTAAATTTGTTTAATGAATGCACAACAGCCAGGAGTTCCTTTTCAGTCACAGTATAATTTAGCTCAGCCTTTGGCAGGTTATTACTGATAAAATAGATGGTGTAGGGAAATTTCTCCTCTACCTGACCTAAGGCTACTCCTATGTATTTGTGTGAGGCATCAGCATTAATATGAAAAGGGAGGGCCCAGTTTGGGCCTCGAAGAATTGGTGTAGTGGTTAACCTACCCTTTAAAATATTTAAGGCCTCTTGATAGCTTTTGACCATATAAACTCAGAATCTTTGGCCAACAACTGAAATAAAGGAGAGGCCAACTTGATGAAGTCCTTTATGAACCTTCGATAGTATCCAACTAACCCCAAGAAACTCCTGACATTCCTCTACTTTTACAGAGGTGGGACCCTTTGGATGATTGCTATTTTGTTCAGGTCCACCTGCAGTCCTTACTGAGATATTGAATGACCTAGCACGGTCCCTTTAGTCATTAAGAATTCACATTTTCGCAGACCAAGAGACAGGTTCATTTCAATGCATTTGTGCAATACTTTTCCTAGGTTAGTCAGGACTTCTTGAAAATCACAACCATAAGGTGTAAAATCATCCATATAAATTTCCACTGCATCATGTACTAATTCAATGAAAATACTCAAGACTTCTCTCTGGAAAGTGGTAGGAGCATTCCATATGCCAAAAAGAAGGACCCTATAGGCAAAAGTACCCCATGGATAGGTGAATATGGTCTTATCCTGGTCTTCTGGACAGATTTGGATTTGGTTGTACCCATTGAATCCATCTAGGAAATAAAAAAACTTCTTCCCTACCAAGCCATCTAGCACTTGGTCAATGAAGGGTAGGGGAAAATGATCCTTCTTTGTGGCTTTTTTTAACTCCTTGTAATCGACACAAATCCTCCACTTACCATTTTTCTTGGGAACTAACACTAAAGGAGAGACCCACTCACTGTCAGAGATAGGGTAAATGAATCCTACATCTAGCAGCTTTTGCAGTTTTTCTTTGACTATATCTTTAAGAGTTGGATTCATCCTCCTTTGTGGTTGTCGGACTAGCTTGCAACCTTCTTTGATGTATATGTGGTGAGTACACACTGAGGGGTGTACTCCATTCATTTCCTTTTAACTCCAAGTGAAGGCTTCTAGGTTTTCTCTCAACATGTTGCATAGCTTTTCCTCTTCGAGAGCAAAAAGAGATGGATTAATTTTCAAAGTTTTCTCTAGGCCGAATTCTATGGTTTTGACACGAAGTGGGTTGGAATCGGCCAAGGATAAGTCAATTGGATGATTGTTTTGGGTTTCCCTTACTTCTTCGTCTAATGGTAATGAACTATGAGTTGTACTTTGGAGTAGGTGTTCAATTAAGTCATCCTCATCTTGTTCTCCTCCTCCTATGGTTGCTTCCAAATCATAAAGTTTGGTGGAATAAACCTCATCTTCTTCCTCCTCCTCCAACCATAAAGGTAAATCATGCTCTATAGAAGGTTGAGTAGGAGGGTATAATACTAACTGTTTGGACATATGCCCATTCTTGATGATCATATTCCAAGCTCTACAGCTAATGTAAGCATCGGTTGTGACCAACCATGGTCTCCCAAGGATGAGAGGGTAACCAGTAAGGTTAATCTTAGGCTGGAAAACTAGAAAATCTGTAGGGTACTCCTAGAGTCAATGGAGACCATCACATCCTCCACAATTCCCTCAGGGGTGACTGTGGAATGGTCTCCAAGTTGCAGAACTATTGTGGTCTTCCTCAATGACACTTGGAGGTTGAGCTTGAGCATGGTGTCCTTGGTCATCACATTAATGGCAGACCCAAGATCGACCAAAGTGTGTGGGATGATGGTGCCATTGATGTGCACATCCTTTATAAGGCTTCCAATGTCCAAATATTTTGGACATATTACCTACCCTAACATTAATTCAAATAGCTACCCAATGACATTAATGGTAGGGGCATCCCTTTTTCTTCTTCATGGAATGGGAACATCTTTTATTTCTTAGAGAAGGGGGATCTTTACACATAGATTTTTCAATTCTCCTAGAAGTTCAATTTCTTCTAAGGTAGGCTGGAGTGGTTGGGCTAATCTCTCAGGAAAGGGTGGATTTACTTTAAGGTTGTTTTCCTCTCTTTCTTCCTCAACCTCCCTATGTGGAGAGGGAGGTTGGTTATCCAGGAGAATTCTCCCAGATATTAGCTTGATCTCCTAGATTTATCCAGCATAAGTTGGGTATGATGTCTCTCCACTGTATACTTCTTGAGCCTACCTATTATTTGGGTTTGGATTTGGCTGGGAAGGCATATGGGGTTGCTTAGGTGGAGTAGAGTGTAGGAGTTGTGTTTGGGTAGGTGGTGGAGGAAATAGAGCTGGAGCATTGTTGTATTGGGGCCTCCACACCTGGAGTGGGTTATTCCATTGAGGTTGTGGCAGAACGTAAGGGTGAAATGATTGGTTGGCTAGCTGGGAATGATACTGAGATGCATAGGATCAAGGAGGAGGTGTAGACCAAGAAGGATGAGCAGGGGGTCCCCAAGAAGGTATAGATGTGGTTTTTTTGGGGTTGTAATATGCATGGGATGACCCTTACATACCCTGTTGGTATGGTCTAGGCCCAGTAGGTCTCCTTTGGTTGGTGTAGCAAAGCTACTCAGTGACCCCTTCAGCTCCTTGATATATAGATTTGAGTCTGGGTAAAAAAAGGGCACTTGTCAATGGAGTGGTTTTCTTCACATACCAAGCAATTCTCAATGCAGTTCAATGGAGATTCATTCCTAGGATGCCTCCTGGTGCATCTAGGGAAAAAGATGGCCAAGGCTCTCTCTACTTCCTCTTGCTTCCTTTTGATGTCATTGTGTCCGATTGCAACGCAAGGGTTTGCAACATCTCACTTTTGGAATATTCCAGCATATTTCTAATTTCACCCTTGATGGATGAGTTGGAAGATGATGTACTAGCCATAGGTTGACTACTCCTACCCTTTTTCATGGCTGCCCTAGAATGGTTTCTAAAGACAGTCTTCATATCCTCATAGGGTAATTGGTAGATATATTCTCCTGCTAACAAATGTAAGGTATCCAGAAGATATTCCCTTACTCCTCTGAGCAGGACAAGCTTTAGTGACTCGGGGTCAAGTGTGCACCTGGCCGTTTTGTAACTGAGTTGGAATCTTTCTTCGTAGTCTTATAAGGGTTCATCCTAGCCCATGGTCATCCTGAATATCTCTTCTTTAGTATCCTTTGACCTACATTAGTCTGGATATTTGTTGTTAAAATCTTATTGCATCTAAGCCCAAGTTTTGATTCTATCTCCAGGTAAACCCATGAACCAGTGCAATATTGCATCCTTGAGGGTAGACGGAAACAATTTTAACTTTTGCTCATCATTTTTATAGTCATAGGTTTGGCATATAACGGAAAACTCAAGATAGGAAAGTGTCAAGGTCCTCTGTGGTCAAGCCATGGAAATGAGGTAGAGCAGAGGGGCTTATATTCTTCATCTTAGTGTCCTTGTTGATTTCCCTGATGGGGAAGGCACCCTCAACTCTCTCTCTATTCCCTCTGTCATTTCAGTTTTCAGCCATTGGTTCAGTAGAAATGGGTTCTTCTTCTTCTTCCCCTGTAGGTTCTTCCAATGTGTAAGGTCGCTCACCTAAATTTTCTTTCAGTTCACAGCCACCGAAGAAGAGAGAAGCTTGGGTTTTGGATGCAGTGGGGGTATTTGGCAAGAACTTCCCTAAATTGTCCCTATTCCTATGAGGCATGAAAGGAAATGTTTTTGGGTTGGTTTTTGTAAGATTTTTTTGTTGGAAAGTACTTTGCAGAAATGAAATTGTTGATTGAATGAAAACTACAGACAGAAAGAGAAGTTACTTGTTGAATTGAAATTCTACTTGTAGAATGGAAAGGAAAGCAGATAATGACAACTTAAAGAAAGGAAGCTACTAGATTACTTTCGCAGAAATAAACTAATGGCAGAAAATTGAAGACTAGAAATAGAAGAAAAGAAAGTAGTAACCACATTCTACTCAGACACCTCCATGGAAATGGTGCCAAAAAGTGATGAGTGCCAGTATTATAGCAAGGATGTTGCAACTCCTAGGCTACCAGCTTTACTTATCAACTCGGGGTTCATACATACTTGGAGGTGACAGTGCTATATGCACAAGTAAAAGTGAAGGTCCTGCCTGTTGTCACTGTTCATCTGGTGAGAGACCCCATGGGTTCCAAGCCAGACTTCTATAGAGTCAGAAGAATCTTTATACTTTGATGGAAGAAGAGAAAATCTATTCTAAGAGAGCTACTCTACTATAGTAATGAAGAAAACCACATGTAATGCTATACCACACCATATCCTAATTAACCATTTAAACAATTATGCTAAGCAGAATTGCTAAATAAACACCAACCTAATGTTGTTATCTAAGCTATAGAAGTAAAGAGCATCAAACCATACTAATGTGTAAGCAATGAAACTAAACTAAATCTGTTTTCAATTTTTTGGTTTTTTTGGCAAAGTCAAGCATGCAATTTAATTGTTCTTTTGGATGTGAGAGGTGGATGGAATGTGGTTGAGGATGGCTAGCAAGTCTAGGAGTGTTTGGATGGTGTGGAAGGGTCCTAGGAGGCCTTTTGTGAAAGGAAAGGCCATTGATATAGAAGATCAGGCCGAGAATGAGCCCATTGTGTAAATATTTATTTATTAATATAGAAATGTGATTTCTGATTTTGTGTGGTGTGTATTGAGTAATTGAATTATGAACTGTGTGTGGATTAGAGTAATTCTGCATAACATAAGTGTGTAGGGAATTCAAAAAGAATCTAAGAGAGAGGACAGTGCTAAGACGAGTATTGCAATGTTTGAACATTGTTAGAGTCTAATTAAATAACCAAATCAAAGCTCAGGAGTGGCAGCATTTAAATAATATGTAGAGAAAAGTTTAGGAAGGAATCAAGAGGAAGAGCAATCGAAGATCGAAATTAGTGAAAGGAAGAAACAATGAAGTAGCAATGCATAGGAACCGTTGGATCAGTCGAATCAACGAATAGGATTAATAGAAGATGAGCGGCAGAGATCTTATCACAGGAAATTGAGTTAATAGATGGACGGATCACATCAAGTCACGTGTCAACAGAAGGGTGGAAAACATGCAGAATGATGAAGCAGTCTTCGTAGGTGGCATGCACCCGTCTTTCCAGGTGTATCTTCAGAAAATTACACTATACCACCCACAAGCTAATGGGACAATAGAGGCATTCAAAAAAATACTGGAGATTTTGTTGACCAAAATGTGCAACGCACAGAGAAACAATTGGGACCTGCGCATACCTATCGTACTATGGGCTTACAAGACGATGTGCAAAAAATTGATGGGACAGACACCTTTTCGATTAGTCTATGGCACGAAAGTTGTCATCCTGATGGAATACATCGTACCTAGTCTGTGAATAGCAGCGCTCACAAGCATGACGGACCATGAACCCCTGGAAGAAAGGCTCACGCAATTAGAAGAACTCGAGGAAGAACGGTTTCTGGCTGGATTTCATCAGCAAGTACAAAATCAGCATGAAAAGGCCTTGCATGACCGCCATATCAAGTTGCACACCTTCAAGTTAAATGACTTTGTGCGGCTATATGACAGTAAGTTTGAAAATTTTCCTGGAAAATTCAGAATGCACTAGCTAGGACCATACGTGGTTAAGGAGGTCATAGACGGAGGCACGATCCAGCTAGTCAAACTAAATGGAGAACCCTTTCCAGGAAAAGTAAATGGCAGTTGCTTGAAGCCCTATATGGGTGGGCCGACTATCTGACTAACTGGCCAAAGCACAGTCTTCACAACCTGAGGAGCCGAACAAGGGCACAGGACTATAAACAAATGCAATAGATGCTAGTACAGGGGTAAGGACACAATTCCAAAATAGAGGGTTCAGAAGCAAGAATGCAGCAGGTTCAGTAGGCAGTAGCGCAGTGTGCTACAGACATTTAGGCCGTTTGGGATCAGTTGGAGGGACTCCACGCCAAGATCACCGCACTGACAGAGTGATTCGAGGGCAAGTCACGATGTTTGTGTTGGGGGCCTGTTGGGCATGGAATCCCCCCACAGCATGTTTTGGGGCTTAAAGCCCAAGTTTTGGTCAAATATGTTGTAAGACTCCACGAATTACGGGCACGGAGCGCGAAATGTACATTGAGTCATAGGGTTGTCTGCCCTAAGTTTTATAATGTAATGTAACATCATGTCGGCCTACCCATGGTCTGTGGACCATGGGATTGTATAAATAGAGCAATGCTCTAATTTATAAAGAGAACTAGAGAGTTAGATAAGAACAGATGATCTAGTAGTGAATAGAGAAGAATTTTAAGTGTCTTGGGTCATATTAGTAGGAAGAGGCTCTGCAGCTAAGTGTGCAGAGGCCTAGTAGAGTCTGCAGCTAAGTGCGCAGACCCCTACAGTTGAGTGCATATGGCGAAGTTGAGTTTATAACCCAAGAGGAAGAGTAATAAAGAGAAGTTTGATTCTAAATACTATGTATCTATTTTTGTATGATTTTCTATACATTTATATTGTTTTTTATCGCGCACACTTATGTGAATATTGAACATTGTTAAGTATACTTGGGCTCACACATATGAGTTAAGTAATCGAATAATATCAGGTTAATAATAAGGAACTTGTGTAATAACACAGATCACACCTCGAACAAGGTTGCGCGTAGGTAGCATTGCAGGCTGCGTGGTACTAATAGACGCACGTAGCAACGTGCGCACAGGGTCAAACCGCGGACCACCAAAGATTATCAAACATCTCTAGGGTGTAGAAATATGGTTCTAGCACCCTCCCATACTACTTCAAGTGAGACCTCAGTCCACAATTTGCGGACTATTACTGAAAGGGCCAGTAGTATTGGGATTTGTTTGGCTAAATCATCTCTTAACCTGGGTCAGGCCCATACAAGCCAACACTGCATCCCTAGCCAAAGGGCTATAGTAGCCCCCAATCAACATCTTCTCTTCACTATCACTCCAGAATCCATTAATCAAATGTTATAGGTCCAGCCCAGCCCAAATTTAGCTCCTTTTTCCATTGGAGGACTTCTAGAACTGTACAATTCTATTGATGAGGACAAATCTAAGAAAGTGTTCAAGAATTTCATAATTGCAGAGAAGCATACACCAAATTTTACTCCTCCATACATGGACCCCGTATTTTCACAAATAGCCATGCATATTATCACCATGGTATATTCCATCCTTGGATACAGGACAGATGAACGTGTAGATGAAGTCACTTTTTCATTCGTGTCCCTTTTTACCCTTGGTAAACCTCATGCCATCAAGTTTGATTATGCTTAGTTCATTGCAGACAAAATGCATGAACAACTCATCAGATTTCCCACTAAAAGAGTGTTTAAATTCTCTACAGTATTGTATTATTTGTTTTTGTACTACCAAACTGATAAATTCCCCATGAAGATCATAAAATGTGATAGTAGAGGAAAAGAGAGGTTTGTGCTTATTGGACACCTATTGTCCAGAGATATTCCATTGTCTTTAATTATAAGGACTTCATAGATTCCTTTGTCCACCCATTCATGAATATGTTGACAGGGACTATGCAAACTATGATTAGTCATCAGATCAAAAAGTTACTTCAGCTGACTAAAAATAGTAAGATAGGAGACTGGTACTTGTACTAGAATAACACAGAGATCAGAGTCTATGGCTGCCACCTGGCTCCATATAAATTCCCAAAGTATCTTCCCTTGAGAATTTTTTCCTTGGAATATTTCAGGCAAATCATCAACTCAAATGATGTCCACTTCATAGCTGCAAAGAATAAGACCTAATTTAGAGTCAAAAGTGAACTAGGCCCCTTTATTTTCAATAATAGACAAGTTGGACCAGAGACAGATAGTATGTTACAGGATTTGAAATTTAGAAAGAGTTTTATGTGGCAGTATGACCCTCATGGAGTAATAAGCAAAATGAGAACCAGGGTCAAACTATCTCCTTATGCACATTACTCAGTACCTGAAATTGAAAGATATGCCAACCAAACTGAATGGTTGGAAAACACTTTGGTAGATAAAGATAGCACGATAATTGATGTTGAAAATGCTATGTATGATATTGAGCAATAGATTGACCTCAATGAGTTCCTGTAGGTCCTAGATCAAGGTCAAAATATGGATGATCCCTTTGCATTGCAAACACCTCTGAATAAGGAGAAAAACCCTAAAAACAGAGAAAAGACTTCTAGTTCCTAGATAGAAATAGTGGATGAGCAAGCAGACCCTAGGAAAAGGAAAAAATTGAATCCTGTTTCTGAAAAGGAGGAACACAGTGAATCAGAAAGGGCAGAGCTAGAAAAAGAGTCAGAACCAAGGCCAGAGACAATGCTAGACACAGTAGGTCAGAAAGGAAAAGAGGCAATCAATGAACCCACAACTTCTAACACTCAGTTGTTAGAGAGACAGAAGTTAGCATAATTTTCTTGCTTTGTCAGAACAACTAAAAAAGAAAGAACCATGAAAGATAGATATAAGGAGATCAAATTAAGAAATGAAAAATTGAAAGCTAAGACATATGCTCAGTATTTCAAGCATTCAACTCCTAACCAGAGCAGGCTAATGTATGCATTTGATATTGAGGAAGAAAAGATGCAAATGTCATATATCCATCCAATAGTGCCACAACCCAAATCTTCAGTGGATTGTAAGAAAGCCACATTTGAAGTGTTGGCAAAGGACGTCCATCCCTTAGACCAAATATAGTTTCACAAATAAGCTAGAGAAATGATATATTCCACCTTGACTGGTACGGCTATGGATGCATACAGGTTACTCGAGTCCCTAAATAATATAATTACACAGATGAAGCTAGAAAAGGCCTCCTCTCAGGCCAAGGACAATGGGATTAAATCCTTAGAAGACCTGGTCATAGAAATGGGCCATGATCCTGCAAATATTAAGGTAGCAGAAAAATTGATCAAAAAGAAAAATGAAGATGTAGCAGCTTTGAAGAAGCAGTTAAAACTCCCTGCTTCATTACACCCATAGACCACCGAGGTGTTATAAATCCAAACTGACCATGAGGAAATGCTTAACTTGGTGTTACAATTGAACACCCAGCTGAAAGAAATGGAGAGAGAAATGGATAAGTTGACCAAGCAGGCCAACCTCCAAGAAGTTGCAGCCACTGTCATCCCAACAGTCACCACAGTACTACCATCTACATTGGCTAAAACATTAGCTCCTACAGCTCCATTGATCACTACATTTCCTGCAATAGCACCGTCTACTTCAGCAACAGGGTTGACCACAACGACTTCTACAAGTCAAGAAGCCAATAAGTTGGCTAAGGCAATGGAAGAGATGTCCCTCAAAGCTATTGAAATCAGGAAACTAGAAGAGAAAGTAAACAATCTGGAGACAGACTGTAAACTTGCTCAAGTTATGAATCAAGAGGAACAGCAAAAGTAGCAAGGTTAACAGATAGGATAAAGAAGCTAGAGAAAGAAATGACTCTAGGTGAGCCATTGGGACAGGAAAAAGAAAAACTTTGGACCAATATCATTGACTTTATCATGATATTTGGCCATCCATTCAAATAATATTTGAGCAGATTGACCTAGTTAAAGAGGCCACAAAGGCCATTCAAAAAGTCAGAACAGATCTAGAAGGGATGCCAAAAGAAGCAACCAGAATCACTAAATTTTTTAATTCTAAGAACAAATATAAACTTGAAGAATTGAATATTGATGATAGGACACGGACAATCCTAGAAGTAAAAAGAATCCTGACTAAAAGGAATTTGATGCACGACTTAGAATATAAGTGTCAAACCATGTAGCTTTCCATAGATAGATTTAAGTTCAAGTTTGACACTTTGATATAGAAAGGTTTACTAAGTCCTTTGGTAATTAACGATAAATTGATGACACACGAGGACTACAACAGAAAGCTCAGGGAAGTGGCCAAATATAAAATCTGGAAGGCAGTCATCCACAACACAACAAAAGAGGGGGTACCCTCTCGTAAATTCCTTTATCAAGTGTTAGGTTCCTATACCAATAGGTATCATTTTTCATGATTGACATTGATAAGGCCTAATATGTTCAAACCTTTGGCTGGTTGCAAAGGTGTTCCATATTCCAAGAAAACAAAAAATATAAAAAATGAAAAGAGGGTATGCCCTAAAAGAAAAATCAAAGGGTAAAAATAATGAATTGGTCAAAAAGAAATAAGGTGAACCCCAAAGAAAAGACCAAGAAAGTGTGCTAGTCCAAAATGCCACTACTGTTCCATTTTTGAAGAATTTCATTGTAAGCAATCAGTTGACTCTTGCCACAGCTGGTGGATGGCCAAACAACTCAATCTTGGCCATGTACATATTTAAATTTACTTGTCTTAGAACTAGAGAATAAAGTCTGTCCAAACAGTTCAAGCTTGGTAGACAAATAGCTAGGTAGAGAAGCAAAGGGTCTCAATAGCTAAATCTGAGCCCTTAGAAGAAATAAGGACAGACTTAGATAGGAGGGAAGCTAAAAGAAAAGAAAAGAGCAAGGGTTTGCTAGTTCAAATGCACCCAATGATAAAGGAAGAAAAAATGTTAGGTGAAATAGGTTGGGTAGGCAGCTTTGATGTTGCAGAAGCAGGTTTATCAGCAATTTTGTCTCTTGAAGGTGATTCATCTCATGGATATCATAAAATATCAGGTCAACTAGGTGGTCGTAAAGCAGATGAAACATGACTAATTTCCCTTCTCATTCCTCCAAAAAACAATTACTAACCTCCCCTCTAAGGACACTAAGATCTGTTTAGTGCTCCTAGTTCACTTCATTTCATGAAAAAGACTAAGTGAAACTCTGTTTTCACTTAGGATACCAAAGCCACATTTCTTGTGTAAAGTGTTTTTCTTCCATTTTGCTAAGTTTCCAAATTCATGATTTGGATACCTTTCACTCCCCTAAGCTTAAGTTCCACATTTTAACTTAGCGATTTTTGTTTGAACATATTTTTCATATTAACATATTGATTTTATAATATAGTTCCCATATAAGATTTTTCCCCATCCCCATACTATATAAAATACATAAGAAAAACCCCGAAATTTTAATATCCCACCCCGGGCTTAGTTATAAGCCATATATTAATGTTTTAAGGGGGTCCAAGGTTTATCCGAAACCTTATGGACAACCCTCCCCACGCAAAATATTGAAAAATTGATTAACACTTGGTTAATCAATAAATCTAAACCCCTGACAGCCAATAGGAATTCCATCGATGCAAATTAAATCGTGGTTTATTACCCGGCTCATTGCGCAATAAACACCCGCCATCTCTAGTCCCCGACAACCGTTGGATTTGGGTTTTCCCATCCAACGGCCCACGTCAATATCAGAACCCTTCTGATGTCCGAAAGTTACCTTCCGATGAAAAGCGGTATTCCCGCCATACAAAAGACACGCGTCGCCCGCCCAGTATCATCGCATCCCCTCCGCCCGAAACAACCTTTGTCCCAAAAGCGGTGTGAGGAATACCATATACCACCCCCGCGGAACCCCGATGACATCATCTGATGACATTACCCCCACGTCATCCCCACGTCACCACTGCCACCTCAGTTCCATGTCATCTACCACGTCATCACCACGTCCCCGCTACATGACAAAAAATTTACGTCATGCGGACGTCATCACAAAAAAGCGCCAAAAATCCCATACAACCAATTTTTTTGTCAAAACCTGTGAAAGTGATTGTTTTTTTCCTTTTCTATTTGTTGTTTTGCGGAACCTATGCATGCAAACTATGACGTACTTGCCACCAAAGCTCCAATCTGTCACCTTGACCACCACAATCCGGCATCCTACTCTGCAAATCATCATCCAACCGGCCAATTACTCTCGTGTGCATCGTAAAAACACAGGTATTTACTCCATTACCTCCAAACCCTGTGTATTTCCAGTTTTTTCTCTGAATTGCATCCATAGAACCAAGCATCGAACAAATTCAGTCTATAGTTCTTGAAGAACACACCCGAAGCATACCTGTTTTGTCCATTTTCTTCAAAACGCTCGACTCCCGCAGCTGAAAACACAGTGAGCCAATAAAAACGTGTATTTAACCAAATCTTGTTCCCAAGCCCACTATTTCTAACTTTCCTCTACAAAATTCTCCAAAAAACACCCAAAATTAAGCTCAAACCGTCAAAATCCTTTCAACGAGCACACCATTACCACTGTTTTTTTCCAGTTTTACTGAAAAACCCTGCAAACTTCATTTTCCACTGTGAGATTCACCCAACAAGTTAAAATTCGAATTGACTTTAGTTTGCAATTCCCTGAGAAAGGCCCTGGAGCCATTGTTTTATATACTTTTGCTACGTAGACCCAAATTTGAAATTGAAAAATCCCAGATAGTTGAGCAATGGAGGCTCCAGTGGCTCTAAATGTTGCACCTCTCAATGCTCCACACAGAGAACTAGAATGGATACCTTTAGCTGGCAGGGATTTCCAGATTAATGACTTAAGGGGTGATAAGCCTCATCTCCAAGCAGTTTGTGAAATTAGGAATAGCTACCGCAGCAATGCTGATGTCTATGGAATTTGGGAGTCCAACATGCCCATAAACTACCTCCCTTCAGTGAATGTATTCCCTGACCTCATTCACCAATGCCATGCCAATTATGAGCCCATTCAAAGAGTAGTGATGGCCCATTTTGGAAATGTCCTCTTTTACATCACCCCTGAATCCATAAATGAAATGTTGCACTTCAAGCCAACTCAACCTCTGACTCCTCTTTCCATGGGGTTCTTGCTTGAACAAGGTGCCAAACTGTCCAAGTCGGAGTTAACCCGGATTGCTCAAACATTTATAAGACCAGATCGCCGGCCCACAGAGCCTCCTCCCTATGTCCATGTCTGGTTCAATGAGGCTGGGAAGTTCATTATTGACATGATCTCTTATATCTTGGGATTTAAAACAATGGAGTAGGTTGATGAGACCACATTAGTTTTACTATCCATTTTTACTCCAGGACAGCCCCCTGCTGTCAAGTATGATTATGCCACCTTCATAGCTGATAAGATCCATGAGAAATTCATGAGTATGGACAGAGAAAGAGTGTTTAAATACACATCATACATATATCATTTGTTGTTGTTCAATCAACCAGATAGTTTTCAAATTTCCCTCAGAAAATTAGATCTCAAAGGAGAGCGAAGGTTTGTAATCTTTTGGATCTCAGTCTTCCACCATGTTAATGACTCTCCTTATACTTATTGTGAATTCATTGACCTGTTCATACACCCAGCCTCTTCCTTATTGGTGACAACTCCTCCTGCTAGACTCTCTGATGAAATGTAGAAAATTTTACAGCTCTCCAAAAGCTACAACATAGGCGACTGGTACTTTTACCAAAATCACACTGAAATTCGAATATATGGCTGTTTATCCATACAGACATAATCCATTTCTGGAAGGCTAAGAAAAAGGCACAGCTGAAAATAAGAAATCAATTGGGCCCTTTTATCTTCAACAAAAGGGAAGCCTGGGAAGAGGCTGATAAGATTTTAGGGGAGCAACTTAAGCTGAAACAAAGCTTCTATTGGGCTCCATATGACCCCAATCATTTTATAAGTTATAGAAAAGTCAAAAACAACCTAGCTCCATATGTTCATTGTAAAATCCCTGAAATCCAGTAGTATGCTAATCAACAAGAATGGTGAGAAGGCACCTTAGTGGAAGAAATTACTAAAGAAGAGAAATTGGAAAAGGCCATGAAAGGACTTGAAAAAACGCTTGACCATGACTCTTTTGGACAGGTATCCTTCAAGCTGCCTCAACACATAGAAGGTGATACATCTTTTACTGGGACTTCTTAGCAGTCCACACAAAAGGTTAGCACCAGATCAGCAAAGGGTGAGGAGGTAATAGACACAGAGAAAGAAACAATGACAGACCAGCCAAACACCTCAAAGGAACAAGGCCAAGGGAAAGGTCCTTCAACACAAACTAAGGTGCCTGAAATCCCTGTATTACAAACTCCTCTAAAAAAGGAAAGAGGAAACAAAAGAGACAGAGATGAAAGCACACCTGTAAGTGGACTAGCAGGGCAGCCAAGGGAAAAGAGGCAAAGGTTAAATCCTTACTCTGAACAGGAACTCTTGGAAGAGACAACAAGCAGCCCAAGAGGTGAGGGAGGGACTGAACAACAGACTCCTCCAAATTTGGAAACATCAACTAGCTCATACCAGCAAGAGCTAGAGAGATAGCACAGTGTGGAGATTACATCCAACGGGCCACAAAACAAGCAACAAACCAAGCAAGACTCAGACATTAAGAGAGCATTTACTGAGATAAAGGCAAGAAATGAGCCAATAAGAATTCAACTTTATAATCAATTGCTGACAATGGCTCCCAAAAATCAACAAAGGTTAATGGCAGCATATGATATTCAAGGAGGGAAAATGACCCTTAGTCACTTCAAGCCCACAATGCAGCAACCACAGTCAGCTACTGATTATATCAGGACCAATCCTGAAGTTCTCTCCAAGGATATCCATCCAATGGACCAGATTGAATTACATAAGAAAACCGAAGAAATGGTGTACTCCACATTGGCAGACAAGGCATTATTAGCTCATAAATTGCAGAATTCATTGCATAAGACCTCTGCCCAATTAGAATTGGAAAAGGCTTCCTCATTAACCAAGGATAACATGATCAAATCCTTGGAAGAAATTATCATTGAGCTGGGACATGATCCCAAGGATTCCAAGGGCATAAATGCATTGATAAAAAAGAAGGAAGAAGACATTGTAGCCCTCAAAAAGAAATTAAAGCTGCCAATTACAATGCATCCACAAACCATAGAGGTAGTGCAGCAAAAGGAAGAGGAAGACTTAATGCATTTGCTAATGAAAATGAATCAAAGGCTAAATGAGACAAAGCAGGAATTGGAGAAGGCATTACAGGAAAAGCAGGGAGTGTCAACCTCCCAGCCACCAGAAACAGCTCCAACAAGCATAACTGCTCCTCCTACAACCACAACAACAGTACCTCCCACTTTCCCAGCAATAGGTACATCAACCACAGATACTTCAGCAGCAACAATAACAGTACCAGATACTAGCATGAGCATGGAAGAGCTGATGAAGGTAGTAAAAGAGTTAGAATTCCAAATGTCAGAGCTTAAGGAAGCCAAAGAGAAGTTGGAAAAATTAGAAGTAAGTTATGACAAATCAAAAATGATTGTGGCAAAAAGAACAAGAGAGGTAAAAGTGTTCGAAAACAAGGTAAGATCCTTAGAAAAGGATCCTTCTCTTCACAAACCTCTAGCAGAAATTAAAAAGATCTTGTGGACTAATATTGGTCAATCCATCACTGATCAATGGAGATCAATACAAACAATCCATGAGCAAATTGACTTGACCGTACAAGCCCAAGTAGAGATTCAAAAGGTCAGGACATTATTGGGACACATGCCCGAGCAGGCCAATAGATTAATACACTTTTTAAAATACCCACACCAGTGAAGAACTAGCATCACTGGAAATCAGAGACAGGACAGGCACCATTCAAACAGTCAAGAGAGTTCTGACCATGAAGAACTTCATACAAAATCTGGAGAGGAAGTGCCAGGACATGCAAGTGGGGATAAATGCTTTTACAGAGAAGTTTACAATTTTGCAGGAAAAGGGTCTGCCCAGTCTATTAACCAATGATCATAAACTGATGACACATAAAAACTATGCTCACAAGGTGAATACATATGTTACAGATCAAATCACAGCCTCATCAAGCATTTTAGAAGAAAAAACACTCCCATCAGGACAGAGCCTGTATGATAGTTTGGAAAATCTATTTTACATTGAACATGAAATAAGACATATTTTCACAGTCCAGCCTGATTTCTTCATATACACTGATGCTGATGAGAATTTAAGGAAATTGAAAAGACATCAGTTACCAAGAGACCAATGGTGGCAAAGAATGTTGGAAATTTTATAAACATATCTTTAATTTCTATTTATAGATTTGGGAGGTTGAAATTTGGTATCATATGCCATGAATAAGAAAATAGCAGGAAACAAGGATCAAGCTGGAGCAACAACGTATAAATACGGTCCAGGTACAGCCAAAGAAGCCCGGGCAGCAACGCGGAATATCAATAGAAGACAGCTGCCAGTCAACTCACTGAATGTAAAAGTCAACATATTTGACCAACTGAAGCGGCCAGCACAACAGTAGTTACTTTTGCATTCATTTCTCTCTGTTTCCAACATCATTTACTTCTCCTGTAAAGTAGATGGATGAAGTTATTGCTTGATATTTTCTCATCCAAATATTTTGTAAACATTTTTTTATAAATACCTCCCCAAATGAAGTATTCGGGGTTGGTTGGTAATATCTTCTCCGGACTGCGCTCTAACTCTGAGAATCTGTTCAATACAAAAGTTGTTGGATTTCATTGTCGCTGCACTATCTGAATGTGGAATTGATGCTCTAGGCTCAGCTACAGAATTCTTGTGTCATGTTATGGGTCAATAAGTTTCTCCTCACCTGTGCTTTAATGTTTATGAAGTTTAAATGCATCATATATGTTTCATGATCTTAATAATAGAGAAAAAAAATAGCACAGAATTTGTTTGTTTACACTATGTGTTCAATCTTTATTATTATTAATGTTTTCTTCAGGATCAACATAAATAGGAATTCTTAACTGCTCCTGTTTCCCTGGTTCTTACATATTGATTTAATGCTAAGAAATTCTTAATTGCTTCTTGGTCATAGTCATTCACTTTCTTTCTATTTGCATGTTGAAGGATTCTTAACTGCCCTCCAACCACAGACTCCATTCCATCTAATTCAGCTTATGGATTGTTCCATGATTGGTTACCCTGCTTTATAGTACCTCCTTCTGTCAAAGAGACCATATCCAGTGGTTCAACCTCCTAGACTCCATTAGCTCAATGGATTGAACCTCTCAGACTTGCAGCCCTGTTCTACAGAACACCACCATCCAAAACTCAAAACAAAACCCTTGTACTTCATAACTAGCCTAATATAATCTGAAAACAAAGCTAAATTATAAAGAGAGAGCCCTCTCTGGAGGCAGATTCGCTAGAATCTGCTTCTA
Source organism: Pinus taeda (assembly GCA_000404065.3). Classification (NCBI taxonomy): domain Eukaryota; kingdom Viridiplantae; phylum Streptophyta; class Pinopsida; order Pinales; family Pinaceae; genus Pinus; species Pinus taeda. Next base: position 114,171 of record APFE030209727.1, read on the forward strand.
AAATATTGGTCTGTGGTTATCTCAGCCGTATTCCTTCCTTAGAATTTTCCTAGGGAACAACTTGAGTGATAACACCAAGCTTTGGAGAAATTGTTTTACCTCAAACATGAGGAAAAACACTTGTTTGTAAATAAACCTACATTTTCTAAGTACACAGAGGCTAATGAGGTCTTCAGAAAGTTGAGAAACATTCAGTTACCAACTGAAGAGAGATGGGAGCAGCTAACTGACTTACTTTAATTCCAAGTCCAACAATTAACACAGTTTTGTAAAAACAGAATGGTGAAAGTAAATGGAAAGTTGTCCTAGTCAAAGAGTATCAGAGTCAAAGAGTATCGGTGAAATAATATAAGTTGAAGAGTATCAGATAATAGCTAAAAGATCAATAGCTAACTATCAAAAGAAATCAGATATAATAGTGCCAGAAATCAATCAGTTAGAAAGGTGGCATTACCTTTTCAGAATTAGATATTTTTTCGCAAAAATAAATCCCAAGTTAGTTTGGGATATTTTTAAAATCATTTTGTATAAATACTTCATAATTTGAAGTATGTAGGGTGGATTTTACTAGACATTTCTATAGACTTTCTGATCATAAGACCCAGAGGGTTATTGTATCATTTGCTGAGCCAACAAGCTAGATTGATAAATAAAGATCAGATATTTCAAAGGATTCATGTGTTGAGTGAACTTCAGAGAAGTATTCTCATGTGTTATTGTTATTTTTCTCAAGTTATTTGTAATCCTCAATGTGTTTTTGAATCTAAATGTTATAATTGGAATAATACTTCAGAATTTGTTTAATTACACTCTGTCTTAACAGTTATACATTTAAATGTTTTCTGCTGATATCTAAGTTAAGGAATTCTTAGTTTCTCCTTGGTTTAGATTTATTTCTCAAATATCCAGGTTAAAGGATCCTTAATTGCCCTTTGATCTCGATTACCCCTTCATTCCTCATTCATTATTCGGTTGAGAACCCTTAATTTCTCTCTCACCCCTAGTGAAACTCTTTCATTCCTCTGTCTCAAAGATCTGGAAAACGCTTTGTTATCTTGCCCTTTTAACATTCCCTTTAGTGAGTTAATCTAGTTTTTCTTCCTTATAGTTTGACTCCATATCCCAATGGCCTAAAATACATCATTCTATCCATCTGTTTAAGTAATCCCACTATCAAATCTCAAATACAAATGAAAATCCCAAGAACAATAATAACTAGCCTAAAATTAAAACAAACAAAGTTAAATCATGCACAGAGAGCCCTCTCTGAGTTTAGGTTGGCTAGAAACTATGCTCCAAAGTCAGTTAGTGGTTACCTTAGAAATTTCTTTCTTCTAACAACTTCTATAGAAATTACTGAGTGATAAAAATGACTACACAAGGGAATATAGCCAACATGATTTTGATTCCAAATGGCATCACAGTATACTGGAAAAACCCCCATTCCATTGCGAAGTTGTTTTACCCCTATCTTCTGGCGTGATCTTAATCTGGTGGTATCTAGAGAACCTATCAGTGAATGAATAGGCCTCATTTCCTCCAACATTATCCAGTACCTCATCTGTAAACAGTGTCGGAAAAGGATCATCGACACAGAGATCGCTAAGTTTCCTAAGATCTACGCAAATCCTTATTTCTCCCTTCTATTTCTTTTCTTGGACCACCATTGGGCTCACCCAATCAGATTCCTACATAGGTTTGATAATTCCTCCCTCAAGAATCTTGTCCAACTCCAAGTGGACCTTTTCCTTATATTTGGGATTAAGGAGATATGGCCTCTACTTAATAGGCTTCGCATCTAGTTTCAAAGTTGTTTCCATCACACCCAAATCACCTATAAAGCCCTTCAGGTTCAAAAATTTTGTAGGAAACAAATTCCAGGTGATATTTGCAAAGAAATTTAGCAACCCTATCCTTTATGGTGTCACCCCAGTAATCTCCAATCTTTGCAAATTTAGGCTCCGCTTCAGTACCAATGTTTACTTTCCTAGTCTTCAATGGCACGGTGATATCCGGGTTCTCTATCTATGCACCTTTGACCTCATGGTGGCCTTGTGCTTCTAGGATATTGATATTTCTTGGATCCTCATCCTCCCCTTAATTAGTCATATTATAGCATTCCAGTGCATGGTGCAACTGGGTGCTCCAATCTAGTTGAACCAATTCCAAAGGTCCTGTGAAATTCTGAATATCGTTACCTTAACCTCCTATAAGGCTTCATCAATGCTTTCAAACCCATCTTCAAAAATGAAAGTCATCACAAATCCTTCCCTTAAGATATCCCACTCTACGGTGCAGTGGCGAAATTCCGTTTCCAACTAACAATTCATAGGGATTATATCCAGAGTGTGAAACAATAAGTGCATCCACTTTGGCTGTGGTTTTGTTCCATAGAATTTAATCCACTTTTCCAAATGATCACGTGGATCATTCCTCCCATCATATTTCTCAATTAATCACACTTTATGACAACCAAATCACATCCTCATCATCCTCCTATAATCACGCCTTTCATCAAAGTTGTCCTTGTGCGTACCCCACCGTTGAGATCGCATAACATGTAGTGCCAAATCCAGCACTTGAAAGCGATGATTATCTCGGACTTCTCTTTCAAAAGCATCCAAAAACATATCTACATTAGCTAAACCATCATAATAAGGTAATTTTCTTACCTCTGATGACACACAGTGTAGCGATTTGGTCATCATGTTGCAGTGCAATGTAGATACTTCATGCAGCCTGTTCTGCCAATGTTCAAACTCTTCATCTGAATCTAAGGTACAGGAACTTTCGCGGTCCCATGAAATCCATACATCAGCCACTGGATTAACCCAGTCTTGGTCTCACACTATAATTTCATAGATCTTATCCAAATATTCATCACTTTCTTCATATTCATGGATTGATTCAGTATAGCGCGGTCCTTCTGCAGGGTCCAACGGTACTACAACACAAAGTGATTTCCTCTCAAACAACGTCGTCCACTTCTTCAATTTGATGACTCCATTCATATCAATGGCCCAGTCAATCCCAAGGATCGTGGGCTATGGATTATTTTCATAATTGATCTCTATCACTTCAAAATTAGCCATCACGCTCGTACCTTCTATATCTATGGTGACTCCATGCAATTATCCCATAGGGATAATTTTATGTTGGTTTTCTATCCTCAGTTGAATCGGAGACCACTGCAGCGTAGGTCTTCCCATTATTTCCCATGTCTGCTTAGGAAAAACGTTTGCATCAGATCCTAAATCCAAAATAACCTAGTCCATCTAATAGTCTCCTATTTGTGCGGTGAGCCTCATCTCACGCCCTATTCTTGCCTTATGTTTACTGATTTTTCATATTACATGGTGTCCCTAAGGAGAATTCTCCTTACCAATACACTTGTTTTCATACAAGTCTCCAAGAAGGTGGTAAGCACAGAGGGGTCAACCTCAGGAGGTGCGCTAGTTTCTAGAAATTTGTCCTGACTTCCTGAGGTAGATTCCCTAGCAAAGCTTTTCTTCGCCTCCATAAATGTCTCCTTCGCATGCTCCAGATCAAACCCAATCTCCTTTTCCAGGACCTTGCAGACCCATCCATCCTCTTTAGGTTATTTTCCTATATATTCACCAATCGTGATACCACTTCTCAGCACAATATTCACATGTGGATCCTCTTCGTAGGGCTCGACCCTCATCATCTGTAAGTTCTGGGTAGGATTCTGAGGATGCACCTTCTTCTCTTGCATTTTGGCTAGCATCACAGGGCATTTCTCTATTGTGTGGTCAAACTGAGTGCAATACTAACATGACAGGCATGTCTGAATCGTACACTCTTGCACGTAGTGTCCCGGCAATCCGAAATTGTAACAAATGACATATCCACGACCTCTACCAGGTCCTTCCCCTCCTCAACCTCATCTGTGCCACTGATATCCTTTGCACGCTCCCCTAGCACCCTGATCCGAAGGCCAATTTTTTTCTCGCATTCGATACGTAGGCATCCTCTCCATCATTAATTTGTAGCTACGACAGTGGCACTCATCGTGGCCCACCGATTTACAAAAATCATAGAACTATTTTTGTGGTGTCTGTACAAACTTTTGCAGCGAATGATAGTCATATGTTCCATGTTTTCCAACCACCTAAAAAATATCACTCCATATCACGTACCCCGTACTTGGTCCTGCTGGAGCTTCCTACCTCAGGAGAATCCCCCCCCCCCAATGATATAATTCACGAAGACAGGGAAGTGATCCTTATAATGCCCCTGGCCCTTACACTTGAGGCACCAAAATTCTTCACGCACCTCCGGCCTGGCCTCCTTTTCTTTTTTCAACCTCTGCAGCTCCAAACAGAGGTTCTGCAGCTGTGAGTGAATTTTTTGGACTCCCAAATATGCATCCTCAATAGGCATTTCATGCAATCTCATCGTGATTTCCAAAGCTTTCGCCTGAGTTCCTATCTTTTGTTGCGATAAAGAAACCCTTAGGTGGGGTAGGAGCAAGGCTATAAACCACTCGTGGTGCTGACTATCTGTGAGATGCATATTAGCTTCATGGATCATGCACAGTAATCTTTGATCTAACTCCCACAATGTTTCATCGGCCCTCATCATGATTTCCTTAAATCCAATTACTGTTTGTGAATCAGACTTAGTCTTACTGAATTCTTTGTTCAAAGTGGCCTGAGTGTCTACTAATGACGCCAACGGATTATCAGTGCAATACTTAATGTACCATTTCAGTGCGTGATACTGCATAGCGATAACCAACTACGCTTTCTTTATATTATCATCCTTAATTTGTTTTGTTGTCCATACAACCTTCGCAACAAACCAAAATTGATCTGCATCCTCACTTCCTAAGCCCTTGAAAACTGGAAACTTCATTGTATTTGACATGTTAAATGACGGTGGTGGTGGTGATGTGGGAGAGGGTGTATGTTGTGGAGATGAAGGTGGAGGTGGTGCGGATGGATGATGTATCCACGGAAAACCCTTCCTTATCAACTGGACAGCACTCCGAAGCAAGGCCTATACTGCTCCTTCATCGTCACTTGAAGGAGGTCCAATCAACGGGCTATATTCAAGACCTACTTTTCCTTTATTTCTAAAGATTCATCCACTTCACATAGATTTTAACATCAAGGTGATGGCATAACCCAATTTTCACACAAGAGCATATTAATCCAAGTATTCAAATATTTCAAATACTTACCAAGCAGTCCCTTGAAGAAGCATTTCTCTGCTTCATTGTAACTGATTGAGGTGTCAACCCAGATTCTATAACAAATCCTCCTATAACTCGATCAAGCCAATGTTTAATAGTGCACGTGATCTTATCTTCAAAGGCTTCCAACCTCCACACTAGCTCCGAATTCCACACTAATTGACCATCACAACTCAACCTTCTTTGGTCGTCTGCCAATTTAGCTATCCACTCATATAGTTCAATTAGGAAGTTTCAGAAGAAACTTTAGTGTATTTTCGTGTACAAATATCTGTCCAGAAACTGCTCTTTTGTCAGGCATGGATTTTGTTCTCTCTTGTGCCGTGAATTCGTGGATCTTCCTATCTAACCACTTCTCAATTTCCTTTTTTTTTGGATTCCAGTGATGCAACATCACACATCTCTTTATGCAAATCTCGGTCCTAGTAATGGAACCATTTGTTGACTTAATGGGTCCTGACCTAGGTTCAGAGTTAGTTGCACCAAAAAAAACCCTACACTACTGGCCCTTTCGGCATCAAGCCATGTTGCGTGGACTGAAGTCTCACCCGAAGCAATATGGGGTAATGTTGGAGCTATGTTTCTGCATCTAGAGATCAGTGTGATGTCTTTTTATACCCTAGATATTCGTCCTTGAAGATCTATAAGCCCTTAGGGCTTGGTACTGAAATTCCCTTCGAACGGTCTTTAGACCTTCCCGAAGGTCTATGACTGGCTTTTGCGGACCCTGAATAGATGAATTTGCTACTTAGGCACACCTTAAATTACTCTTAGATCAGTATGTACTTGGATCTACCCAAGTGTTCAATAGACCTAACATAAAGTGTTATGATCTTCACGTAATCAGTTAACATTAATTATGTTCAGTTAATAAGAGATATCTAGTAGATTCACTTATCAATACATCATTATTTTCATAAGTACATTATTCATTATAGCATATACCACAATCATAAATAATAGAAATATGGAGATAAAACACAGGAATTTCTACAACAGCCTTCCTTAATGATCTTCAGTATAAGTTTATAGACTCAAAACTTCCCTGCACACTCAGTTGTAGGGGTCCGCGCTGTTATCTCAAAATCATATCCTAGAAGGTTGTAGACCAGGAAGACCTCAAGTAACTATTTCAAACCTACTTTAGGCTGAGGCTTAGCCTCCTCAACCTGAGAGGGCTCTCTCTAAATGGATTAATGATTTTGATTAAAGATAAGATGGCTAACTCTTATAGAACAATTGTAACAAATATGAATGGTGGAAACACATTTAACAACTATCCATTGGGCTTATGGAGTCAACAACACCTCAATATCACAATGAACTCAACCTTACATGGAAGTCAGGGCATTCAGCATTTAAACATTCAGAACATAAACTCATATGGGACCACACAGTTTATAAATGTATACAGGAAGTCAGAGCACATTCAGTGAATTCTGAGTGATTATACATCCATACCACTGTAAGAATTAAGAAAAGGACAACATCACATATTCTGAACATAAAAAATCCTTCATGAATCCTGAGAAGTAAAGTCAAATATGTATTACTCAAAATGAGTCTTACATAAGCCAAATACAAGCTTTTCCATAAAATTTCCAACCCTTAATACATTAGTTATTCTCCCATTTATAGAGTTCATCTAGATTCCTTCCTCCAGCATGAGGGGAATTCGAATTCCTCCTTATTTTACACCTATTGACACTTAAACTAACTATTTAATACAAAGGACAGCTAACTAGGAGTCCTAGAGACCTAAAACAATTAGGAGTGTAACTCCTCATTATGATCAAAACAACCTTATCTAAACATTTAAAAGATTATTTGACACCTAAAACTCCATGAAGTCGAACTTGATGAAGCCTCCCACGTGGTCATCTGACTGTTGAAGACAAACCCTAGAAATTAGGGAACATGTTTCCCGGTTTTTATGTTTAGGATCCCTGAAAATGGCACGTGGGACAGAACCTTTATCTCCTCATCCATGACACATTTTTCGAATCTGAGGGAGGGTTTTTTAGTCCAGGATGTCTAGAATAAAAACCTCTCTTGGTATTTTAAAATACTTCTCCAGCTGTCCAGAATCGATCTTTGATGTTCCTAGAAACTAGGAGACTGTCCCTTGCTCTGTTCTCGCTGAACAATGGGTCTTGGGACAGAGCTCATAACTTCTCCCAAAAAACGTATTTATAACGGAAGGAGGCTTTTGTGAACCAATCCATGATTAACAAAAACCTCTCTTGGTTTTTTGAAACACCGTCCCTAACTCCTAGAATGTGCCATTGAAAAACAGGTGTAAAACAGAGAAATATGCCTATGAAAAACTTGCACCTACAGCAGTTTCGTAACGCAAGTTTAATCACCCATTTCTCCTAGATCATAATTAATTTGAAGAAACTGAAAGAATATTTTCTAGTTCAGTATGTTAGGAATAAAAACCGCTTTCAATTTTCCAAAATATGCTTTCAGTTGCTCTGGAGACCTCCTGGAAGTTGACTACTTAAAACAGTTTTTCTCCTAAAACAGGCTGCTTCAGGGGTTTCGTAGCGCAAGGTTTGGTATGTGTATATGTCTTCATTTTTTATTTTTCCTTTTGATTAGGGCTCAAACCTTCTCAAATGATCCTATTACACCTCTGAAGCAACATCCCTTTAAAAATAATCCCCTTTTTCTTTCAAGGTAGATCCTCAAAAAACAAAACTATCACCTTCAGCAGTTTCGTAGCGCGCTACGAAACTGCTGTGTGAGTCAAAAACACATAGTTCTCTTTTTTTTTAAATTGTCTCTCTTGGTATTTCAGTGACTATAGATATAACCTCTGGAGATATTGGTAATTCAAGCACTCCAACCTTTGAATTAAATCCTGTGAAATTGGAAACAAATTCTTTGGTGACTTGCATGTGACCTCCCTGATGTTTTTCGCAAAATCTCCAACAACGAACCTGTTTGAAAGCTTGTCCAATATAATACACCTGCCTGACCTATGATCCTTCTCTTCTGTAAACAACTCCATGGAATTCTTGCAAGATGAAAATTGAAAGAGCTTGCACCATCTTAATCTCGATCATTGCCTCGCTTGAAATGAAAAGGGAAGCTACTTCACTTGGACTTCAAAGAATTCTGATTAAGTGCTTGTCAATTTGCTTCTCATAGATGAACCCATACATAATCATAACTGAAAATACTTGGCTCCTTTTTTGAAATTTGAAAAATGACTTGACCAAGACTAACTTACAACTTTGAAACCATACAAGTTTCCCAAATTTTTTTTGAAATTTTTCAGTGATAACACACGCACTCAATTGCGGACACTACTCTAGGCCTCTGCACACTCAGTTGCAGACACTACTCTATGCCTTTGTGCACTCAGTTGTGGACACTACTCTAGGCCTCTCCGCACTCAGCTGCAGAGCCTTTCCCCCTCTAAGACTTACTTCCCTGCACTAACTCTCCAGACTTCTTCCGTCATACCCATAGACAAAGACATAGATCTGCCTTAGACTCTCCAAGACACACCTATTTATACAATCCCATGGTCTGCAGACCATGGGTATATCTCAAAAACTGACTCAACTTTACATAAACGAGGGTAGAGGCCCTTTTCAACTTCTAACTAACTACGTGCTTCGCATCCACAATTCACAGAGACTTTAAATCTTTTTATCATACTTTACATCAAAACTTGGGATTTTTCCCCAAAACTGACCCAGGGGACCCCATCCCAATAGAACTACTAAGGTTAAATAGTTCATCAAAGAAAATAAAACAAAGATCAAGCAACTGGAGGCAAAAAAATCAGAAGTGCAAAGCCAATTCTCAGTTTGAAATCACACAAGTAAAAAATTCAGTTTCAATACAAGATGCAGCAAAAATATTTACTTCTTAATGATATTTCTGCAAAGATAAAACTTTATGAGACAAATATGCTAGACCTAATTATATTCAAATTAGATTTTAATGGTCTCAACCAAAAGTTGTTGCAAATCTAGTTAAATTTCTGTGAAATTATTTCAAAGCTACAATCACAGGAGAAGATAGTAGATAACTATATTAATAATTTTTATGATATTGAAACACGGTATAAGGAGGCAAAGAAAAAGCTTAATCAACTTTTGAAATTGAATTCGTAAGCAAAGAAACCCTCCCTCAATTTATCCAAGATCACTAAATTTCAAAAATATATTGTTATATGCACTTGGAAAACACATGTTCGTTATATTAAACCTAAGGAGCGGGATGTTGAAAGATTCAACACGATAATCATTCAATTTTCTATTCAGACCATCAAGGGTACTAAGTTACTTGATTTTTATTCTGATGATTCACTTCCACAGGCAACACTGATAGCATCAAATTCACATATCAATAGGTCAGAAGATCAAAAGAGTATTCAAGAACTTCCATCGATAAATGACAATATAATTTGGAAATGTTTGGTTAAACTCTTTGGTGAAATAGAGGTTATTAAGGCTACTAGTGAAAGATTTAACCAAATGTTGTTAGTTATAGAAGCTCGAATTATCTCTTGTCAAGTCAATATACAACTGCAATAACATCTAGAATTAGTAAAGCTCCCTGAGATCCATCATCTGTAGGAGTCTATCCATCAGCCTGCCACATCATTAGATCCAACCAAATTAGTGTCTTCTTAAGTTTCATTAGATGTAAATATTTACTATTTTTGTCAAGTTTATTTACACATTTAAGGGGATAATTCATTCTCCTCTTAACATCTTGAAGTCCTATTTAAACGGCTCTTAGAATCTGGTTTAAGGGTTCTAATTTTCTTAGAAAAAGATTTATGTTACACTTTTGTATGTACTTATCTACAATATTAATTGAACCAACCATTTTTTATGTTTCCAGGTCTTATCAAAACGAATTTGAATGAGTAATTTTATTTGTTTAAATATTGTTTTCATTGTTTATAGAAATCATTCATATATTTACATGTTTAGATTTGATAGATTCAATATAACACTTTTGCTTTGTTGTCTCTATCATTTATGAGATTAAATATATTTTGTCATTTATGAGCATAAATATATGATATATGTGAATGTTTTTCATGCTCCTTTTTAATTTAATTTCAATTAACTATTTAATTGAAATACAATATCATCTTACAGTTTATTATAATCAAACTAAAATGAGGAAAGATCTATATGTTTATTTATTTTAAGTTTTCATTTGAATTTCACAAAGAATATAAAATACCCATATTAGATATCAGTTGATTTATATTATAGTTTTATTTTTATGTTAAATTATAACCTCTAACTATACATATACACACATGTAGTTCATTCATGTTCAAAGTCCTCATTATTTGGAGCATATTTCATGAAGGTAACTCATCCTTTTCGTAATCCAGTCGGAACCACTATCATTAATGAAAAAGAGTCTAATTTGGGACTTTGACCGGGTGGTATCGTTTGATGTTGATGAGGTCACTTCCGACCATCAATAGGGTCCCAAGGATCTAAACAAAAAATAAAAGATAGATCATTTATCCATATTCTTGGAAATTCCACACATTATAATGAGTCAAGGTTAATAGAACACATTGGAAAAGGAAAAACATGCATTCCATAAAGATGTAAATTTCACCTTAATTATCTCCATAGGTTGTTCTACTACACTCTTAGTAGGAAACAAAGTGTAATCCCTCCTCTCACATTTAACTGCTTTTACAAGCTCTCCAAGGTAAACATGAGATAAGTGTTATTATGACATGACCTATCCTCTAAGTTCCAGTTATGGAAGTGGGACCTACAAACCGGAACACATACTACCACCCCTAATGGATATTAGATCACTCAGCAGCCTAACAACCACCCCTGGTGATCAATCTCTAACCTAGAACTCATTTTCACAAGCTTGACACCCCAACCACACCCATAACACACTATACATGCAATTGGAAAGCTACAACCACACCCATAAACCTTCATGCATGTGGTTATGACCGAAATATTTTATTTCTAAGCATGAAATTGCGATATTATTGCCACTTTTTCAAGGCTATCCTATAAGCCATTTCCCAGAACCACCCAGAACTTTCCAGAATTAGGTCTAGGATGACAATAAGTCTAAATAATAAATGTTAAGGCTATAACTTGCTTAAAACATATCAATCACATGATAAACCTTTCATCAATTATGTAGTAAACATAGTAGTTATAGGTCATGAATGCATATCTGATCCTGATCATCTTAACTCTACCAAAAAATCATTAAGAAGTATCAATGCACTATCTATCTAGTTGCAATAACACTTGTTAGCCCATGCATTCATTAATTAGTCAATAACTTGTCAAATCATGAACAAGATCCATAGTAAAAACACAACATATAACCATGCATATAACCAGTATATAACCATAATATAATCCATGGAAAAACCAGCCATAAGATCAAATATTAACCAGTACAAAATACATAATAAAAAGCCAACCAATTCATGGACTTCCATGTACCACCTGACCGTAGATTGGGTTGACCCAATTCGTTTTTTCATCCAATCACCCACATGCCATATTCCAAGCATGAATGTGGGATCTTATGGGATAAATCAAGACATATCAAATAGTGAATCCAAAGGTTAAACCACCTCCACCCTCAAGCTACTGTGATCTCACCTAAAATGGTCCAAAGATCTCAAAACTAAAACAATCTTGCATGCCTCAGAATTTCTTCACCATACCCATAGGAATTTTCCTGTCTCCACCCACCTTTCAAGGGCTTCCCAGAGAAAACCATCTCCACCCCCAACCTTTGGGATTTTCCTGTCACCCAAATCCAAAATATTTTGGCAATATAAAGCTCAACCAAGAATCTCATCACATCATGATTATCCAGGAAATTTCAAGCCAAGGTTGAAACCACTATGAATCCAGGAAAACGCATGGCCAATGAAAGAAAATGAACCAAATAATCAAATGAATGTACCATGCATTCACATCCCATCAAGGAAATTACACATGCAACTTGTTACCTACAAAATAGAGAGAGAAGGAGTAGAGAGACTTTTTTTTTCAACCACAATAGAAGGATATGATGCCAACATTAACAACAATATAATCCAGACGCTCGCACCTCCACCCTTAAAAGTAGTATTGGGATTCGCCTCCTTCCCAGGAAGTCCAAAATCCAATGCTAAGATCAAAGTCTACCTATAATGTCCAATGCTACAATCCTTGTGCTACTTGTTCTGTCATTGAACAGTTACCAACTCATTATTTCTGGGCACACTCCCAATGTGCTTCTGATTCTAATCAGAAATTCTATTGACAAAATCAAATTTATTCCCTGACCTTCCCTTCTCTTTTTCCTAATCCCTCGGGTAATTTGATCACACCCTTTCGACCAATCACTCACCTTCTAAGTTCCCTGGAATCCCCTTCTCTTCTTTCCAATCCCTCGGTTAATCCATCCCTTGGCAAGGTTTCCTTGCATTGGAAATTCCAAAAACCAAGGCATGCCCCTGAATCAAAACCATCATACCAATTATAGCATGCATATGGAAATCAATGGAAATGATTAGGTACCAGTGCCCCATAATGGACTTGCTCCTAAAGTTCCTTTACTAACATATTGTTGCATGTTCCAATTTCTTTTGTTGTTGCTGCTAAATTTCTTGTATTCAGTTCCAACCATCCAAACTTGGGTAGTTCCATGCTTTCCTATACCAAGCAGATAATTTCCATTAGAAATAAAAGGAATTGTAATTATTTCAAATCATACCTCATTGGTATCTCATCAATAATGTGACACTTGAAACTCTATTTGATTCATGTTACAACAAGTCAAATTAGCTCCTCAATCAAATCATCATATATAAACATATCACATCTGGTTAGCTCAAACTCAACCATCATAAATTAGAATCCTAGATTATGTTCATGATTTGAAATTAAAAATTGAAATAAATATTGATACTTATCTTTCAAATCGTTATTTTCTTCTTCCTTTGTTATTTTTCCTTTCTATACAAACATTGAATCATTTTCCCAACCTAGAAAGCACTGAGTGCCTTCTCTTCTCTTTGAACAAGTACACACACTAGATTAGTTTCCAACCTGATAAGAACCCAGTGCCTTCTCTTCTATATGCAGTATTAGCAACAAGGGAATCTAGATACTATACCACCTCTTTAATCAATATCAACAACTCAAGATTGGTCTCTTACCAAGTTGTCCAAGGCTCTTGGGACTACTATCTCAACCCTCAACCTCCAAGGAACCCAAGTTGTTACATCGGTCCAACCCATAGCCTCCACGGAACCCAAGTTGTTAAAGGTATTTAACCCATACCCTCTAGGGAATCCATGTTTTTACAAGGCTCCAATCCATAGCCTCTAGGGAACCCAATTTGTTACATGGATCCATCCCACAACCTCTAGGGATCCTGAGAACCAATCCCCTCCACAAAATATACACATACATTATGTACAACACAACACATATATGTACACACAGTAAACAAAAACAAATCAATGTGTCATGAAACAACGACTACACAATACTCATGATGCAATACCACATCTACCCAACACAACATATAAAACATGTACACAATAGTAGTAATGCACATCTAGAGACCACATTGTCTCTACTAGGAAACCTTGCCTCTAGTGTCTTTCCCACTCCTTACTGTGTGCATACACAGCCCAAGTCTCGAGTTTGTGGTTCTTTCCACCATCCATGTGTGTCTCTGTTATAGACATATTTTGGCATTATAACTCCAATCATATATGTCCATAAACCAAGGGCTTTTGAGTCCCTAAAAGTGTTGTTTCATACCCTAAAGGAACAAGGTCAGCTCATTACATCATCTCCCAGAAGTTCTCCATGGAAAACTGGTCAAAACTGGACCATACAGACTGCTCAGTGCAAAGGGTGTGATGCATCTCCCCTGCCACATGCAAAAAGTGTGATGCATACTGAAAATCCCTTTTGTAGGGTGCGATGGGCGAGAGTAGATAAATGGCAGAGACAGTTTGCAAGGTGGATGATCATGGAATCTTCCAGAAACTTCTCCTGTGACACTTGCCTCTCTGAATTCGCCCAGGGATGAGTAAGAGATCATGAATCTCCAAGTGGAATAAAGAACTATCAAAGAGAAGACACTAATCAAAATCCCAGAAGCTAACTCACCCCCTACAATCATCTACATATGGATCCCTCATCCCAGAGATCCAAAGGCTGGAATCTTGTATCTTGTAAGGAAGTGCTATTGGTTTCGGGGTGGAACATCATAGTGTTGGGTGATCTAAGCTTTTCATGAGGTGAAGAAGGGCTTTCATGCTGAGAGGATGACGCTGGGTCAGATCAATGGGTTGTAATTCTCTCTTCTAATCTTTATATCAATAAAGCTATTCAAGTTTTCCTTCCACATTCTTGTATGTTTGATGATATATGCATTTGTGTGGTCAATATATATTTGGTCCTATATTGTTTATGATTGTAGATCTCTGTACTTTGAAGGTATTATGATTCTTTGACTTTATAGGTACTCTTTAAAGTGGGGTAAGCAAGGAAGGAGTGGCAAAGATCTGTTAGAGTGGAGAAGGAACAAGAAAGGAACCAAGAAAAAGATTGAGGTTGGTACTCTTTGCTCCTCTCCTATCTACTTCTCATAAAGAAAAATGAAAGTAACTTTAGTTTGTTTGTTTCTAAGATAGCTACCCATCTTAGTGGGACTAGCAGCTCTGCATGGACACTATATTTCCCGATAACAAAATGGCGACTTCGCTGGGGAGCGAATAGCTTGTTTGCTTGTCTATATTTGTTTTCTTTATAGACTACAGACGGAGCTTGAAGTCAAGCCAGCTAGCCTTCGAACTGCATTTGCTATGCAAGTGGAAAGTAGATCAATGTTGCTTCAGTCTATCTCCGAGTTTTGTTTATAAACTAAACAATTGATTTGCAAACATCCTAATTTAGCTGGTGGTGGCTCAAGTAGCCTCATTAAATCAGCCCCTGTGATTTGCATTTACTGACTGTCATTAGCTCAGCCTAAATCCCTGAACTAAGCTGCAAACTGTGACCAAGAACCAAGTTGAAGTCTCATCCCTGGACCATGGCACCTTCTCCTCTTGGGAATCTAGATGCATCGCACCTCCTGTGTGTAGTTAGTGGGATGCATCACTCTTTCCTTGTTTTTAGGTGCGATGATCAGATAAGACTGTTTCTACTTCCAGATTTTGTTTTTTTGTTCACTCTCTTTAGCTTTATTCAGGATTTTTGCTATCTATGATCAGTATACCACTGTGGAAACTCCCTTCGTTTGCATGATTTAGCCTCCATTGTACAAATAAATGTGAATGTTTTTATGTATTGTTCGCCATTTACGGTTCTCTTTTACAAAAAAGTAGCGTAATTGAACTGTCGTCTTTTGATTTAGAAGTGTCGCAAGTGTCGTTTTCGGTCAAAGAAAAGAATCCTACTATTCTTGATGGTCGATTACACTATCACTCTTGTATTTGATTTTAATTAATAGTTTTTCAAGTGTCAAAAGCAGTTTTCAATTCAAAATTGTAAAGTGTCATCATTATCTTCCTTTTGTCTTTTAAAGAGAAAATCGTTAGTACTGTCGCTTGAAACAATTCAGATTTGTAAGTAGCATTCTTTTTGTCATTCACACATTAAGAAAGCAAAAACAAATACATGCATGTGCATTTGCATTTAGACTTCTTGTTGGTTTTGATTTAGGACAGTGCATCTAGTGTGTGCTCTCTGCTCTATGTTGAAAGAATCCTGCTTCTCTTTCCTTAGTAGCTAGGATTTTCATTGAAAAAGAAGATTAAAAAATTGTTTATCATCTTAGATTTCATTTTAGGAATTGTATATCTACATCACGCAGTGAACCTGAAAGGAAAACTTCTTAAGAAAGATCAACTGTAAAATAAATTCAATGAACATAAAAATGCTTTGGAACCTAACACACAACATGTATAAGTCTAGGCTAGAGACGTATTCAGGTGTCGTAAAGCCTGGTAACTATTGCTTTCATTGTAGGTTGGGTGATTCCTCCTATTTGAGACGACAAGTGCCATTACGGACTTGTGCTCCCACGTACCGTCAAGTATATATTGGGAGATCACAATAGGCTATATCCTTTATCCTTAGGAAGCCATGTCTACTGCCCTATCGATCGTAATGCACTGAACACAGCATTCAGGAAGATTGATTGTCATACCATAAAAAGTATTCTACAATTTTTCCATTGGTTTGGTAATCCCTCTATCTAGATTTTCAGAGTAGTCTCTTTTGTTCCTTTTCAGACTCCTTAAAGGAAAAGGTCCATATGAGCACTTATCACTTCAGGCTCATTAAAAATCGAAGGTGACTAGAGCCATCTTTAGCTTTTTCTCGACTCTTAAAAATTGAAAAAGCAAGTTGTGTCAAAGCATCATAAAATTTATTGTAATCAGAATAACATCATTGTTCCCACGTTGGTCTTAGGTTGAGAAAAATGGAATCCACCAACCAAGGGTTTCCCCTTGGGGGGGATCCTAGTCCTTTCTCCTCTTGGGGAGATGTTGGTGCACCTCATATGGCCACATTGTCCCTCCCAGGACTGACAATCGGCTTGCCAATGTGGCTCTTCTCGACCTCTATCGTTCAAACCACCGTGATTCTTGAGCAATCAAGTCAGCAACTAGATGATACTAGAGTTACCCCCCAACCTTCTGCTTCACTTGTTTCTCCCTCCCCTCCTTCCTCTTCGCTTAGTGAAGTTGGTAAAGCTAAAAACCAAGTAACTGAGAAGAAGAAGAAAGGGAAGGAGAAGGAGGAGAAGAAGAAGAAGCCAAAGGCAAAAAGGGGCAACTATGCATTGTCTAGTGAAAATCCACACACTGCACCATCCAAACCTAAATCTCCATGTGTCATTTGCAAAGGACACCACTATCATCGAGATTGTCCTTGCATCCCTCAGATCTTAAGGTACTGGTCTCCTCGTTTGCACAATCCAGTGTCATCAACCTGTGACGATCATGTTGAGAGTACACCATCAACTAGTGAAAACGAAGTCTCTCGGCAGAAAGGAAAATATAAATTTCCTTGTAAACTGTGTGAAGGAGATCATGCCATCCACCATTGTCCCTTCCTGGACAAAGCTAAATAAGTCTTGGATAATTGTCCTGTTCACCGCTGTGGCTTCCTCCTGGGCACAAGAAACTCTTGCCAAGTCCATCGCTAGTTGAAAATCTGACTGACACACCTTTGTGGTCAATCGAAGCATCTATCATTGAAGATAAACTCTCTGAGTCCACACCAGACCCAAGTCAAAAGGTTGAGGCGGCAGTTGACCTGGTCTTGTCTTCGGAAGGTCCATCTTCAGATGATATAGTCGTTGAAGAGAATGAGAATGACACCATTCAAATTCTTTTCGTAAACACAGACTCCAATGAACATGGGGGAAATCTACCTATTCCTTTACCGTAGGAAGGAAGTTTGTCAAAGTCATATCCGGTCGTTTATTTAGTCCCACCTCCGAGAAACCTAGTCATTCCCTTCGATTGGAATCTACTAGGTAGACCCCATCTACTGTCTAATGTACCATTCTGAATCATTGTACAAGCTTACAGAATGGTCATGTTCGGTACTATCATAGATGAAGGGGCTTCTATGAGTATCCTTTTCTCAACTGCTTGGAAAGCGATCGGTTCTCCATCGCTTCTACCTGAGATGCGAAATCTGATAGGCTTTGACAAAGGAACCAGTTGACCATTAGGGATCCTTCCAAGTTTTCCTATAACTTTGAGAGGGAAAACCGTTTATCTGAACGTAATGGTAGTCCAAGGACCTTTAGATTATAATCTACTCCTTGGTCATGACTATATTTATAGCATGGGAGCCATTGTCTCCTCACTCTTTCGAGTAATGTGTTTTCTGCATGAAGGCAAAGTGGTCCAGCTCATAGACCAGCTTTCATTCCCCAGCTCACACATAGCTAATAGTCAAATGCCATCTCTAACTAGTCTTTTCATGCAAGGAATGTCTCATGAATCTCCAGTCCATATACCTGAAGAACGCGAGTAATTCAGTGGCCATGACTGGCACCCAGGGGGCATGCACCCTGGTCTGCTTTAGCGGGGAAAATTTGGGTATAGGGTAGGTTTCCGCAAAGGATATATGACTAGTCTGACACCCATCCATTTAGGAAAATTGGATTAGACCGGAACTAGATTCCCTTGTCAAGGTTAGGTAATTGGAGCAAGAATCACCTTTGTCCAAATGGACTAAGTCGAGGAAGTGTTTCTATCGGCTATGCAGATGGAAACTATCTTGCAAATGCGAGAACTTCTATATGGTAGCCTGGAAACTCTATTTCACTATACCTAGGGGCATGCAAACCTTTTTGCATGCAAGTGAAGAGCGGCCATTTATTTTCTTAGTTTGTAGATTCTCAACCCTTTAAACTCGTAGGATTGGTCATTCCTAAATCGCATAATGAAAGGATATGTAGCAAACTTTTGAATGGTGAAAGCTCCATAAAAATTGAACCTATCGATGAGACATCCTTATTATATGACTGGCACGAGTAGTTTTATGCAAAGTTCAAGCTCATAAAAATTAAACCTAAGCAATAAGCATATGTTCCGTCAGAGTTTAAGCTCATTAAAAAATGAACCAATTTCTGGTAAATAACCATTGTAAATGCATTATCATTAGCTTTTGAGCCTAGGTCGTGTTCATACCATCACCTCCACTCTGTTTTAGCCAATCATATGCCTCCATTTGATTGTTTACCCTTTTGAGGAACATCTGCGATGAGTGATTCTGTTAGCCATCCTTGTAACACTGCCATGATTGGAAAATTCCAAACCTTACCTGGAACCAACTGCTACCTGAAAATATCACTCGTTCCTCAAAAAACGAGTCTCCTTTAAGCTCTTTCCATCTGACTCATAAAATATGAAAATATTGTCAAGCAATTGGCCTCTCCAGCTCGTTAAAGCTATCATAAGTGCTATCCCTCCTTTAGATTTTAATCTTTTTGGACCTAAGGGATTATTACACAAAAAGATCGAGTGCTTGTCTTGTTCCGCTCGTTAAAACTATCGAAAATTCATCCCTTTCATATTATTTTATACTTTTTCGAACTTAAGGGATTATATGACGAAAAAGGAATACTGGAGTTTCCTTTCCATCCCTTTCCAGACTGCCTAAAATTGAAAAAGGACCGAGTTTTCTTTGTCATTAAACCCGTCAAAACCAATAGCGACAAACTTGTCTATATAGACAAGAGCAAGTTTCATTGTCGCTAGGCTCGTTAAAACATAGCAATGGGTTTACCCGAAGGGAAAATTATAGAACAAGCATATGTTATCCTCCTCAAGCTTGATAAAAATAAATAGGTACTGGTCAGCAAAGACTGGGGAAAAATTGGGAAGAAAACTTGAAGAAACTTTGTTGGTAGCAAGTCACTCTTGAACATGACACTTTCACTCCATCACCATGATTGAGTCGGGTTGGGTTATTCCGTTCACCGGTCATATTGCCATTGGTCCATCGTACCATCCATATTTGGGGTTAACGCTACCAATCCATTTCAGAGTCGTTGATATGTTCAAGAGAAGTCGCTCAGAGAATTCACTAACCCAGCTTGTGTCTCATCCGCTGCAATACATTCACGCTCCATTATTTCATGACCGCCACCCTGAACCCTGTATCATCAGATCGTTTTCACCTCCACAAAATCATTTGCTCTGTTCCGTGTCGTAGATGTGGGATTCATTAAGGCCCTCCTACGATGGGTCACTTCTTGTCGACGACAGCTCATTATCCAAGAAGTCGACCTAGGAACAACCCTTTCAGTACTTTGAAGCTTGCATGCCTCAATGGGAATTTTCTCACTTCTGGCGACAGGTTTACATCAATGGCCTTCGACCGAAAGATTTTGCATGGTGTTCGACACCAAGTCCCATTTTCACACCAGGAAAATTGTACTATAGTACCTTAAGGGTCATCATCATTATCTGTGATTCCTCTTGCGCCTGTTAACAGCTTACATCATTGGCTGGTAATCAGGTGATGTCTTTCCATGTTCGACTCCAGAACATTTTTCACATGGATCGACTTGTACTTCAGGCGAAGATTGGACGAGTTTGAAGACCCCAGACCTAGTTTCATCCATCTGGGCTGCAATATATTCAGGAAAATAAAGACATCGAATGTACATCATTGCTACACAGATGATCATCTGAATCAAAGGATGATGGCTCTATCAGAATCATCAATCTGCTACACAGACGGTTGTCTGTCCTATGTACATGAAAATGAATTTATAAAGTTGAGCATGGGAATGCCCGCCTCAGCTAGATCATGA